>CM053791.1:80341148-80498648 GCA_028749045.1 Cupressus sempervirens | reverse complement strand
TCAATTTGATGTTAAAGTCGTTAATTTTTTGTCATAATATTAATCTTATTTATAAAATAAATATTACTAAAATGTATTTAATCTCTTTCAAATTTTCACATATTCATGCTTCCGAAAATATTGTACAATAGGGTATGCTTCCTAAAAATCCGCCCTTATAAGACCCCAAATGTGTGAGCCAATAGAATTGAAGTAAAATACTTTTATGGATTTTGTAAATTAAAAATCTACCATATATATATTTGAAAACATAAAAATCTAGTTCTAAAATAAAAATACATATGATTGATTGAAATAAGAAAGATTAATCACTATTTAAGTAGAAGTGATTGCAATAGTATATTGCCCACAACAAATACAATAACATTATACCTTGGTTTTCAATTTCATCTTCCAATTTTGGTCAAAAATTGGAAGAAGTTTCTTCCAACAAAAAGGTGGAATTCGAAATTAAAACCAGGTTTTGAATTTTATGCCAATTTTTTTAATAATATTGTGGGGTCCACAGTATATTCATCTTCCGTGTCAACCAAGCGGACCATTGGCTTTCCAAACCACAAAACCAGGTTTTCGAAAACCTGGTTATAAGATAACCTGGTTATGTCAAAAAATCATCTTCCCCAACCAAACGAGGCCTAAAGGTTCTTCATTTCTGAACAATGCTCATTTCCTATTTTCCTTTTTGTCAACCCATCAACACTATGTCTTTAATATCAAGATCCCAATCTTCTTTTTAGACAAATGTGCTTCCGTTTGACAAATGAAATATTTTACCTCAATGTACGTTGTGAGACATACCATTATTTCACATTTTGTGTGTTTAGATTGTATTCTGTGAGAAATTAAATAATGTTCTCAATTTTTCCACAATCAACGTCATCTATCTAATATTTAAATTAAACACACTTGTTTTTTCTGATTAGCCTAAAGATACCATATTTTCAATGCAAAGAAACTTTATATTCCTCAACGGCAGAATTGTCCACGTTATATTCCATTTCACTTGATGTATGCAGTTTTGTCACTTACAATACATATTGAGACAAACTCGTACGGTACTTCATCACTTTGCTATCAAAACCACAACAATTTCTCAAAGGCGTACAAAGCAAAGTTTTGAATTGCAGCTTTGACGATTAATACATCTGAACATTCATTTTACAGCCAGCGGACAGCTATAGCTGTTACAATATTTCTTTTCAAAGCTGTCAATTATAAAGGACAATATTGTGTGCTCTCTCATTTTACACAACCAAAGAAACGGAAAGCTACAGATTTGTTCAGCATAGTGTGGGATGAATGGGTACCATGAAAATCAGATATATATAAAAATCAGACAGATCAATGATCACAATGTTTTCGGTCTGCCATTCGTTATGTTGAACAAAAATGTGTACATATATATGATCAAGGAGGGGAGGAAAATGCATCGTAGAAGGAAGGAGTATAATTATATAGATATTGGTATTTCTATTAGTTATTTAAATATTAGGTTTTCATTTTCATATATTTTAATATAAGTGTATATTTAAGTTATAATTTTATTTTACAATTAACAATTATAATCAATAATAATATCTATATAGGAATGACTAATGTTTAACAAGGATTGAGCATCTGGGGTAGTGGTTGAGCCTGAGGTCACAGATTATCACTATGGTCTCGGGTTTGAGACCGCCCCAAGATTGAATGGCGCACGTGTAGTATGGTCATCTCCCTGTGCCCCAAGGGAGACTAGTTTCACCCCGCTCGGCCCAAAATGGGTTGAAATGATTGTGTAGTAAATACTAAATATGGTGAAGAAATAGGATAGTATAATGATTGTGGCACTAAATTTAGAGTTTCATTGACCAAGATGTTTGAAGCTTAGTAGAGGGCTGAAGGAAAATGTTTAGAATTATGAAGGATGTAAACAATGCTTATATTATAGTAATTCCTCAAAGTTGAATTGTACTTGTTTGAATAGTTCCCATATAATCTCTCTATTTAATTTCATTTATAAAATCATTCTCAATGTGAGTCTTAATAGAATGAGTACATTTTTCCCATCCATTATTCCCTAGAACAGAGTAGCCTAATTCTTTTTAGGAATAATATGAAGTGGATTATTATTGTGTACAAGGACATTTATTTATTATCCAATCTACTGAAAAAAATGAATCTCAAACTGGGCATTACTAAGGCTTATTATAGGGTAAGATTTTAAAGGAATTGGGTTTTGGTTAGATGTGGTTTGATTATATTTTAGTTCATTTCCATTTTCATATTCTACATGCCCAAGGCAATGTAGTGATTAGCTAACTATCCACATGGACTCAATTGTAGTGATTTTATTGAATTGGCTCCTAACATGGTCACATCCTCTTACAAGGAACTTTTATACCAGTATATCATCTTGTGGGCATCATTCCCACTGGGGTTTCCCTAGTTAACAAATATTTGTATCACTATTCATGTTTCTTATCTTATGGCTGCTTCATTTTTTGGTTATTAGAATTGGATTTTAAAATATTAATTTAAGTTATATTAGGCACAGAGCTAATTCATCCCCTGCCCCCTAAGTCTATTGGTAAACTTTACTTTTTAACAAAGTGGAAATCCCTTCAAGAAAGTAGGATGAAATTGAACTTTGATAGGAGCCATTCAGATAATCTTAGAGACATGGGTGTAGGTTATGTTGCAAGGGATGCATAATTTAGGAGATTTCTCTTTTTGTCATGTTTGCCAAGAATTGCATATGTTTAGTTTATTTATTTTGTCCAACTAAGGAATTGGTTAGTTACATATGATTGTGGTGTTAGATTGATTAGATTTTGGGCTAGATTTAGATAAGATTATTATAGTTGATATACATGTGTTTTCTTTTGTGTAGCCTATCCAATTAGATAATCTATGATTTTTTAATCTATCTTAAGGCTATTTCTTTTTCAAGTTGTTGATAGTTCATAGAAAAATTAGAGTATAATAAAAGAAATTATTTTTTAGAGATGGGATTTGTAGAGTTGTAGTAAAGAGGAGGTTATCTTGATGCTTAAATGAGGTGTTAGAGGAACAGAAAGTCCTTTTCAATATGTATTCCCTCTTAACTATGTGTGTAATATTCTTAATGAGCATGATGAAGGAATTGGGGGTAGGGCATATACACAATAATATAATTTTGGATTCTTCTATTACATGGTATGCATTAATGTGTTGAGATAGAAAATACATGCAACACAATAGTAATTAAAAATACTCATAATCTATGGAGGGATGCCATGCCAACAACCATCTCCAACTATGATAGGAGGGTATCCATGGGTGTATTATTTTTTCATTCTACTTGAAAAAATAATGCATATTTGAGGCATTATTTGGACATATTCTCCCAAAGTATATTTAAGGGCATTTTGGAGAGTTTCATGAATTGATAGTGAACTAGCTTGGTCTACTTGGATGAGAGATTAATGGATTTCAATGTGGATAAGTTGGTGCAGACAACATCTTTTAGTAAAATTTTGGATGTAATTATATTTTAGATTTGATGGACAGAAGCTACACCCTATGTTACTAACTTGTTAAAACAAATAAATTTTATAAAATTGTAAATAAATAAAATGTAATACTTAGCTTAAAATTTGGATGGTCTTTGAATATTTTGAAGGAAATGTTGGGAATTGAAAATTGTCTACATCTAGAAAACATGTTACTTGTCAAGAATGACTACAAATTCATAAAAGAATCTATATTATCTTTTATCCTATTTACACCTCTTCATCCAAAGGTGAATGAGTTTAAAAATATAAATTTATCATATCTTCTTTAGTGTAAATCTATATTTGCAAAAGTTGAACTCGATATGCTTGTAGAAGTGAATCTAGCATGCATAGTTGAATCTAGCCTATAAAAATAAGTTATCATAGAAATCTCTAGGTTTTTTGTATTTGTGTTTAAAGAGGTGTGGTGTTAAGGGAGAACATTTGAGAACTTCAAACAAAGGGTTGGCTCTATTTTGGTCAATCTTCTAGGTATAATAATTTAACAATTGTGAAAAAAGAACAAAGAGGATATGCAAGAATCCAGTATGCACCTAGGATAATGATGCAATCTCACAATATAATTCTTACTTACTAGTGATTCTCTAGGTTTCCCTTCCTTCTAGATTTGCTTATATTATTTAGAGATTATTTGGATTGGAAATAGAATGTCCATAAATATAACATACTATATAAAATCACTTTAAAATGCACTCTATTAGTTCACAATAATCAATAGAAAGATTTGATAAGGCTTTATTTACTTTTGTGTTCCAAAATCTTGTATACTTAGATTCTACACCCATGAATTTAAACTAAAGTGACATTACAAATCTTTAAATTGAAATCAAATTTTAAAAAATAAATAATGAAAATAGATTAAAATGTAGCGTTGTCCATATTTAAAACAAGTATGTTGATACATAAACTATTAAAGTAGACTCAAAAAAAAATATAGATACTATATTGAAATTTGAATATAAATAAATACTAAAATATGTTAATAATAAATATTTAAAAATTATGACAATTAATAAAATGGTGAAAAACAAAGAGAATTTATTATGAAAAATGAAATTATAATTACAAAAGTTACATGAAAAATAAAATTGAAATCTGGATGCACAAAATTATCTATCTGCTTATTTAACTGTGAACAGTAGCTAATTAAAATTCAACTCCATGGAACATACTAGATGAATATTTGATGTAAATAATAATAATAAATTTAAATTCAAACATTCGGCTAGTATTGTGGGTAGACAGTACGGTGAAATTTCAGCATCACATGGCGAGCATGTTCAATTTAAGCACAATTTACACACCTGCAGTTTCCCCGAATGCTTGCCAGCAGCAAAATATTCTATCTATTTATGAGTCAAGATCGATCTCATCTCTTACAATTCTAGATATTTACTTGCAGCTTTGAATACGACTCTGCACTTCTAGCTTTACTGTTAAAATCCGTGCAAAAATTCGTTCTTGCCGCTTAGATCGGCTGGAACAAGAGAAACAAGAGAAATGTCTGGAATTGTTTATCCCTGCGCAGCTTGTAAGATTCAAAGAAGAAAATGCGGAGAAAAATGCGTGCTTGCTCCTTATTTTCCGCCAAATGATCCAGAAAAATTTGTAGCAGTACACAAATTATTCAGAACAAGTAAAATTGTCAAAACCCTGCAGGTATTGATCAAATGCGTTTTATCTTTTTCTTTTCGATCAAAATACTGCCTTTGTACTGATTCATTTTCTCAGATATAGGATTATATAGGGCAACAAAATGAAAATTTATTTGAACAAAGCACATATAAATGGCGGAAACCCTGGGCAAATAAGGGGAAAATATAAGAAACCTGATCGAATCCGGTGATTCTTTTTTCGTTATTTTGATGTTACAGAGCATTCCAGATCATGAGAAGAGATCAGATTGTGTTGCAAGCATGGTGTATGAAGCAAATGCGAGAAAGAATGATCCAATCTACGGTTCGGCTGGCGCAGTTTGCCGTTTGCAGAAGCAAATATCAAATCTTCGATCTCAACTGGCGGCCGCCAAAGTAGATCTGCTCCATGAACAGTCCAATCTTGTGTCTCTGATGACCGGATTTTGTAACGGCGGTGAAGCGGGAAATTTATTAGTACAGCATAAGGATCCCCTAAAGTTTTTGCAGGATGATGATAATGATCCGTTTCGATTATGAGAATCGTTGAGATCCTGAATCCATGCCTATTTTGATATATTTGCACCATCTGCAAAGAAATTCTACAAACTTAGCCATAGGTTGCCTCCATAGACCTCATCCTTTAGTGTTTTTAGATGAAGAGGCAAATAAAATCCATAAATGGAAAAAAAATTGTGATGTGTCAATGTGTTCTTTTTTCAACAAGATCTTGCAAAATTTTGATATGCTAATAGTGTAGTTGAAATTCAGAGATGCAATGTAAAAATACATTGTTTTGGGGAAAGATTTTTATCATGAGTTTTGTTTCACCATTGTTATTTATTTATTTATTTTTTATCTAATATTTGGTAATATTTAGTTTTAATAAGTATTGAAATTTGTTTATTTTTAAATAATTTATTTGATTTTTTTTAAGGAGGATTTTATTTAATTTTATTTTTTCTAATTATTTTTAAAATAATATTGTAATAAATTATATAACTATCTTTTTAGAAAGAATTATAGTCAGCAAATATTTTGTATAGATTGGATAGGGTTATTTAATAGGAAGAATTAATCTAATATTTTCATCACTCTCTCTTAAATTTGACTTCAAACTAATCACTTTAGATTTCACACTTGATATTTAAAAATCTACTTTACATATTTGACTCTTGTAAAAATATTCATATTAAACTTCTACTCTAGAAAGAGTGATAATATGTTTTTTCATTCCTAGGAAAATGCTCTACAACAAAAGTAGAAAGCATTTTCTTTTTGAAAAAATGTTCCTTTCATGATTAATACTTTCTCTCCAACCACTCTTAATGTGTACAACTAAACCAAATTTGTTAGGTGGACTAAATAAAATACTATCTTCTCTTGCACAACTAATGCATCTCATATTTATCTTTGTCTTGCAAGGGAGATCCTTTTGGATTCATCACAAGACTTTTAAAAAAACTTACTGTTGGAAATCTAATGGGAAAGTGAGATGTTGAGATGGGGAGAGGGGGTGAATTAGAATCTTCAAATCTTTTACAAATTCAAACTTAATCCATGCTAAATATTGTTCACCACATTACCCTTAATCATTCATCATCATGTAACAACATGTAATATCATATCTAACATCTACTTGCATGATTGAAACACAAACAAGTAATCAACACATACCACAAGATTTCATAATGCATAAACCCTCCAAGGTGAAGGTAAAACTGCGGTGGGTATGACTATTGGAAATATAAGAGGAGTAACTAAGAGGGAAGGGCTGAATTAATTACTAAAAAAATATTTCTTAGATTCTTTAGATGTCAGTAAAATAACTTTGTCAAAACTTAATTCTGCCAATGCTCAGAAAATGAAGAAATGTTGTAACTCGGTAAGCACTGAGAATGCTTAGTAATTAATTAATATGCAGATCTTAAGATGTTATCTATTATTATCATTACTTTAACTTAGTTGCAAACATAGAAAAGAAATAGCATGAATACATATGAAACCAAGATTTAACGTGGAAACCCAATTTGGCAAAAACCACCAATTGCAACTAGTTATTGTTTTCACTCTTTTGAAGTGAGTCTCATTCAGAGCCAACCCTGTTAAAGGTTATAAAACACAAGTTGTTAGGTGTGACATTGTTAGAGGATTTAATCAACCCGTTAGGAGTGGCCTTGTCAGAGGTCTTTAGACAATTCAATAGAACTACCACCTTATTATAGGATTTACAAATGGTTGTTAAACCAACTATGTTAAGAGATTTAGATCACTACTACAATGGCTAGAGAGTAACAATGAAATGACCTAATTTGGATGCAACTGAATTGTTGATTATAGATCTCTATTCTGGCTTTTTCTTAACCCTTCCTAATCGAATGTATACTTTCAACTTCATAAGAATATTATGCTTATCCTTCTGATTTGCTTTCTCTTAGCATTATCAAATCTTCAATGTATCCACATTCCACTTCGTACACTCTAGCCCACAACTTGACCTTCTACTTATATCTTTCACATTGTCAAGTTGGTTAGAATACAACTTAGAGTAACTAATATTCATTTTCTGAGTTGGCTAGAATCAATAAATAAATCAATTAAACTTAATATGCCAAAATAAGAAAATCCTTTGATAGCTGACCCTACTCGATAGACACTAACTCAAAAGTGATTTTCTTGTGTTAAACAAGTGAAGTTTAGTCAACATTGTATACTAGCAAATTCCTTTGGTAATCGAGTGAGTTTGGTTAGAACTGGTTCCATCCAACATTTCTTTCATTCACTGAGGGAGCTCGGTTAACACTCATCATTCTCAGACTTTCCTTTGGCACCCAAGTGAATTTGGTAGACACCACCTTCTGAACTAGGCAAACTCTAGATTGCTCAATAGCTACAGAATACTATCTTCAGTGCCTGAATGAGCTCGACATACACTGACTGATAATGATATGAAATTTTTGTAATATCAAAGACAATACACAATTAATCAATTATATCAAACAATCTCCCTCTTTGGCATTGAGGGCAACACAACATGTCATAACACAATGAAATTTTTGGAACAAGGATAAAGTAAGGAACATCTCTTTAGTTTCATTTTGATTCATATCCATGAGAACTTCCTTTGTCAAAAAAATTCTATTTGTAGCAACTTCTTTTGATAGAAGACTTCTCCCTCTTACAATAGCTTTTCTTTAAAAAAAAATCTATGAGATATGATAGTAAACTTCTCCCTCTTTAAGAACACATGCCAAAGATAATGTCTAGTGAATTTCAGTGTACCTTAAGTACTGATTCATTTTCAATATGCCCTTATCAATATTGCACCAACTGATTGATTTTTAACATGCTATGGTTGATGCATTATTAATCTTCATTTAGTGAGCTTCAGATAGGGGAATGACCCCTAGCTTACCTCTTAGATATAGAAATGCATCCTTAGGTAATGGCTTGGTGAATATATCTGCAATTTGTTCTTTTGTATTCACATATTCCAATTTGACTTCTTTATCTTGCACTAATTCTTTTTAAGAAGTGATATTTTATAGCAATGTGTTTTATTTTGGTATGCATTACTAGATTCTTTAATATATTGATTGCACTGGTGTTATCATAGTATATGACTACTAGATCTTTAATTTCTATCTTCATTCCTGCCATCAATTGTTTGAACCAAACAATGTTCAAACAATTGACTGTTGTTGCCACATATTCTGCCTCTATTGTGGATTGAGAGACGTAATTTTTTTCCTTGCTTGTCCAAGACACTAGTCTTTTACCAAGAAAGAATGCTCCACCACTAGTGCTCATCCTATCATCAATAATTCCTGCCCAATCAACATCAGTAAATACTTTTAAGTCCAAATTGCCTCTTTTTGTGTACCATAGGTCATATTCTTCAGTACCTTTCAAATATCTCATGATTCTTTTGATTGCCATCATGTGATTTTCTTTGGAATTTGCTAAGAAACTTGCCACCATACCCACTACTAATGCAATATTAGGCCTTGTATGTACTACATACTATAGTTTTCCAATCATTGATTTGTAGTGATCAGATCTACCTCTTTGGAATCATCATTTTTGGAAATCTTATGTCCAATAGACATAGGAGTTCCAACTGGTTTTGAGTCTTCCATTCCAAATTTCTTTAGTATCTCATTGATATATTTGGATTGAGTAATGTAGATACCATATTTCTTCTACTGAATCTATAATCCAACAAAGAACTTTATCTCTCCAAACATAGACATCTCGAATTCCTTGCTCATTTCTTCTAAAAATGCCTTGCACAAGTCATCATTTCCTGTAAATAATGTCAAATCAACAAATATTTTAACTGACACAATCTTCTTGTCTGGTTATTCTTTTATATATAGACTACTGTTATCATTTGTTCTTTGAAAACCAATTTGTACCAAGTAATTATGAATTCTTTCATACTAAACTCTAGGAGCTTGCTTGAGACCATATAATGCCTTGTGTAATTTGTAGACCATGTCTCTTTTGGTAGGATCTACAAAACCTTATGGTTGTTCGATGTAAACTTCCTCATCAAGAATTCCATTCAAGAATGTAGATTTAACATTCATTTTATAAACTTTAAATCCCCTGTGAACTACATAAGCAAGTAAACTTCTAACACCTTCTAATATTGCAATAGGGAAAAAGGTTTCATCATAATAAATAGCTTCTTCTTGAGAATAAACTTTACATACCAACCTTTCTTTATTTCTAGATACTTTTCCATCTTCATTTAGCTTGTTTCTAAACACCCATTTTGTTCCAATTACATTTTTATCCTTGGGTCTAGGAACAAGAGTCTAAGTTTTGTTCTTCTCTATTTGTTCTATTTTTTTATTTATTACTTCAACCCAACTTTCATTATCCAATGCATCTTTAATATTTCTAGGTTCAAATTCAACAAGTAAACATGTACCTTTCAATTTGCTTCTTGTCATTGTTCCATCAAATTTGTCTCCAATGATTTGATCAGTTGTATGATACCTTCTGACATATCTTGCAAACATAGGTTCTTTGGATTTAGAATGAGTTTCACTAATTTCATCAACCTCAGGTCCCATTGTTTATGACTCAAGTCCATCAAACTTGGTTTGCTCTTGTGGTAGCTTGCTAGCCTCTGACTGCAACTTGGGTCCTTTAGACTGTGACTCGGGTTGCACTATTTACAACTCAGGAGGTAAAGCCTCCTTTCTTTCAGATAGATTTGGTAGGGTATCAGGTTCATAGTAAACAAATCTTCTATAATCCTTTGGCTCTTTGTTTCTTTCTTCTTCACCCTTTTATGCAAACTCATCAATTCTTACATGTGCACTTTCTATGATTTTATGAGTAGATAGATTCAAACATTTTTATAATTTACTTTTGTGGGAGTATCCTAGAAATATGTCTTCATCACCTTTGACATCAATTTTTCTTTTTCTAGATTCTTTCAAGATATATCATTTGCTACCAAATACTTTCAAGTAACTTACATTAAGTTTTTAACCATACCATAATTCATAAGGAGTTTGATTGGAGTCTTTCTTGAGCTATACTTGGTTTAGAGTATGAACTATAGTGTTGATAGCTTCCTTCCAGTATTTGATTGCAGCATTTTTTTCTATCATCAATGTTCATGCACAATCCATGATGGGTCTATTTCTTCTTTCAGCTATACCATTCTGCTCTGGTGTACTAGGGGTCAATACTTGTCTTTTGATTCCTTTTGCAATGCATAATTTATTGAATTCATTTGAGAGGAATTCACCACCTCTATCTAATCTTAATCATTTTAACTTCTTTCTAGTTTCTTTCTCTACTCTTGCCAAGTACCACGTGAATTTTTGAAAAGCTTCTGATTTTTCTTTTAGATACATTATAGTCATCATTCTAGAATAATAATCAACAAAAAGAATAAAAAACTTTTCTCCACTCTAACTTTGTATTCCAGTAGGTTCACATAAGTTTGTATGCACAAGTTTTAAGACTTCTTTAGAAGGATAGTTTTTGCTTTTGAAGCTAGTCTTTCCCATCTTACCAATTTGGCAATTTTTGCATAGACCCATATCAGGTTTCTTCAAACTAGGAATACCTCTTACCTATTTGTGTTTGTTTATATTAACTAGAATATCAAATTTTACATGACATAATCTTTTGTGCCATAGCCAAATTTCTTCTATATGAGTAATCAAACATGAACTTTCACTGAGATCAAGATAAAATAGGTTACCTTTTTTTTGCTTGCTACAACCAACCAGATTTCTTTTTTCATCTAGCAATTTGACCTTTTCGTCCATGAATTCTATCTTGAATCCAATGTTATTCAACTGTGCCACACTCAATAGAGTATGTTTTAGTCCTTCAACCCAATAAGCATTATCACATATAAGTTCATTGGTTAATGAGATACAACATTTTCCTTTTATGCAACAAGGTTCATTATTTCCAAATCTTACAGTATCTCCATCATAATGTTCCAATTTTTCAAAAAAAAAAAATCTCCAATCATATGATATGAACATCCACTATCAATAATCCATGTATCATTTTTTCTAACATGAGAGATAAGTTCCATCTTGTCTCCTTCATCATCAGATTCATCTTTTACAGCAATATACACCATTTCATCTTCACTGTTATCGGAACCTTTAGCTATAAAACAAGATTTATTACCTTTGTCCTTGTAGTTCTTGTAATTTTTGAATTCCTTCTTGCCTTTTTACTTATGAATTTTATTTTCATCCTTTCTTTCTCTATTTGGACACCTAGCAACAATATGACCAACTTCTTCACAAGAAAATCAAATTAGAGGAATTTTACCTTTGTACTTTCCTCTACCTTTAGAGTATTTCTTTGCAAGTAGGGCTTCAACAATTTAAAGATCACTGTTAGAACTTTCTTCAATTTCTTCTTCACTTCCTAATTGACTAGCCTTTGATTTCTTTCTCTTTTTCTTGAGTGAGATTTTGGCTTCAAATGCAAACTCAATATTTTTGGAATTAGGAACATAGTTATCTAATTCAAAAGTTGTCAATCTTCCAACTAGAGCATCGAAGGTTATTTTTTTTATTTGGATCACATTTCATTTCTTGAATAGAAGACACTCTAATTGCATAAATAGGAAGAAGAGTTTTGAGTACCTTTCTTACAATAGTCATGTCATCAATGTCTCCTTTAGATGCTTTGATTGCACTTAAACTAGCTTTGATTCTTTCCATATATTTTGCAATGTTTTCATCTTCTCTCATTTTCATTTGATCAAACTGTCCTCTAAGACTTTTTGCTTTGGCTCTTCTTACATTTTCATCTCCTCCATAGATGTCTTTCAGCTTGGCCAACATTTCATGAGTAGTTTTAGTCTTTTACCTCATCAAATTCAGCATAACTAAGAGCAAATTCAATATCAATCATCATAATGTTATGATTCTTCTTTTTAGCAATATCTTCAACTAATAATATTCTAGTGGAAGTCGTGTATTTAGTATCAAGATATTTACAACTTGAATTACTAATAGTAGCTAGATGTAACCTTATAAGTTCTTGCCATGCTGCAAAATTGTCTCTATTCAACTTGGAAATCTCTCTTTTGTAAGACATCCTAATCTTTAGCTTGGGTCCTTAAAACCTTTTCTACAAGCACCAACAGCTTGATACCAATTGTTGGAAATATAAGAGGAGTAACTGAGAGGGGAGGGGTGAATCAATTACTAATAAAAATATGTCTTAGATCCCATAGATTTTAGTAAAATAATTATGTCAAAACTTAATTTTGTTGATGCTCAGCAAACAAAGAAATGTTGTAACTTGGTAAGCACTGAGAATGCTTGGTAATTAACTAACATGCAGATCTTAAGATGTTATCTATGATTATCATTACTTTAACTTAGTTGCAAACATAGAAAAGAATAGCATGAACACATGTGACGTGCCAAGATTTAACGTGGAAACTCAATTTAGGAAAAACCACCAATTGCAACTAGTTACTATTTTCACTCTTCTAAAATGAGCCCTATTAGGAACCAACCCTGTTAAATCTTACAAAACACACCATTAAGTCTGACCTTGTTAGAGGATTTAAACACTCTATTAGGAGTGGCCTTGTCAGAAGTCTTTAGACAATTCAATAGAACTGCTATGTTGTTAGAGGATTTACAAATGGTTGTTAAACCAACTCTATTAAGAGATTTAGATCACTACTACAATGGTTAGAGAGTAATAATGAAAGAACCTGATTTCGATGCAACTAAATTATTGATTAAAGATTGAGCTATTCTATCTTGTACTTGACCCTTCCTGATCAAATGTATCCTTTTAGCTTCACAATAATATTCTATGTATCCTTATGATTCACTTCCTCTTAGCATTATCAAATCTTTAATGTATTCACATTCCACTTTGCACACTCTAGCCCACAACTTGACCCTCTACTTATATCTTTCACATTGTCAAGTTTGCTAGAATATAACTTAGATTAACTAATAATTCATTTTCTAAGTCGGCTAGAATCAATAGATAAATCAATTAAACTTAATATGCCAAAATAAGAAAATCCTTCGATAGTCGACCTTGCTCGGTGGACACTAACTCAAAAGTGATTTTCCTGTGTTAACCAAGTGAATCTCGATCAACACTACATACTATAAAATTCCTTTGGTAACCAAGTGAGCTCAGTCAGCACTGGTTCCATCCAACATTTTCTTCATTAAAAAAGTGATCTTGGTTAACACTCATCATCCACAGACTTTCCTGTGGCACTTGAGTGAATTTGGTAGACACTACCTTCTAAACTAGGCAAACTTTGGATTACTCGGTAGCCATAGAAAACTCTCTTCAATGCTTGAATGATCTTGACATACACTAACTGATAATGATATGATATTTTTGTAACATCAAATACAATACACAATTAATCAATTTTATCCAACAATGACACCCATAAAATGCTCACTAGTGTAGCAATAAAGGGCTTGTTAGGGCTATCATTTTGATCACTTCTTATGATCTACCATATGGGGGTCTTCTCTATTAAAATATTACAAGACTATTTTTGAAATATTAGATAACAACCAAAAGAAAGGTAGACTAACCCTAAAGTACAAAAATGCTGAAGGAGAGTCAGAAGTCACCTCCCACTTATCTAACAAATATTAGTTTTATGCTTCAAAAATCAAATAAAGGCTAACTCCAAAAAAGAGTAACCCTTATCAATAATCTTATCCCTAATAAGCATATAATATGGAAAATTATACCAGAAGCATAAGAACTCATTGTTGCTACTAGTCCAGTTCATGATTATAAACATAAAAAGTCCCATAGGTCACCAAGTTCAAAGAGATCCAAAACATAATGAAAAAAGTAAAAAATAAAGAAACATGGACTAATTGCCTACTTTATTTCCCCATTCCTCATTCTTTTCCTCAACCTCATCCCTGTTCAAATCCACCCCCTCCTATTTAATTGGTTTATGTAGCAACATCTTTAGCCAATCCTTCACCAAGAAACCATAGGTGGAGTAGGTAGTTTTACTCTCTTTAGCAATATCTTTCTTGTCCTTGTTCACTTGTATAAAATAGAGAGTGGTGGTAGCAGAGTGCATGACCTAAACATGGTAAATTTCGCTAAGGTGCCAAATTTTTGACAAATGCTAATATGGTTATCTGCAAGCTCCTTCATCAAATTCTCCAACCTCTTCAGCCAATCCTTGCTTTGGCTTTGTCCATGGCTATGTCTCCCTTTTTTCCCTCATCTTTGAGAGCTTCTTTCATGGGTGGTGATATCCTCCCCCCTATTTCTATTCAGGAACTGGATGACTTTGAGGGTGTCTGAGATGTGTGAAGGGTTAGGCACTATCCTTTTGGTGGGCTTTTTCTCTCTTTCTATGGACTCAAAAATAAACTCCTATTTGGGGGGGATTTGAATTTTTCCATTTGGAGCCTTTTACTAACTTTCCTAGCAGTTTTCTTGCTCCTCCCCATGTTTGTGTCAAACTCAATGACACTTATATTTATCTCAGTAGGGTTTTTGTGGTCTTTTTATAGCTTGGGCTACGGCTAGGATCTAAGGAGACTTGGGGAGTAATATTAGCTAGAAGATTAACAAAAAGAGGAAAGTTTATGGCAAGGTGGTATTTGTAAAGTTTGTGCATGAAGCCCTGGTGGATGATATAGAAGGGTTTTCCTTCCTCTTTCTTTTTCCTAGCCTTAAAAATAAAGTCCTCCATGGAATGTAGAATAAGGTGTGGAAAGGAAATCAAATCATGGTTCCTGAAGTGATTGAGAATGGAGAAGTGGGAGTAGTACAATACCTAGAAACAAACTTCAAGAGTAATATATCGCATAATGGTGTAACAGACGACATCCTAGGGCTTTGGTAGATCCTCTCTAGAGAACCCACCTCTTTTATGAACTGGCTCCTCTTTAGGTTGAAACAACTTCCTTAAACTCATTTCATTAAACACCCTAGCTTGCTTATGCTAATGCTTGCCCTCCAAGGATAACTCTTCAGCCTTAGTGATGAGCTCCTCCATTATTTCAAATATCATCCCATCAATGTTTACCTTCTTGTTAGTCCAAGAGTTGATGAATTTCATGGAGATGTGATCACCATGCTTTTCCATGCCTTCTATGAATGAAAAAAATCCTCCTTCCCATAGGTAAATCCAAGAAGCCTCGCTCTTTCTAATGTAACCCTCAATCTCTATTGGTTCAATGTGGTCGCTAGCACCCATTTCTTCACAAGCTCAATCACCAACTTCTCTGAGTCTTCCAACATCCCCATTTTTCAAACCAAATTTTGATAGCCATGACAAATTAAGGATTTCAAATTTAAGCTAGAAATGTGAAGGCAACCAAAACCCATCATAAGATCACAAGGTTTCACAGTTTCCAAAATCCATCTCTTAGTGGCATGTGTGATTGGTACCTTTCCTTTCAAAATTAACCATCGCTAGCTATAATTGGAGTGAGGCTTGGTAAAAATTTCCTTGAAAACCTTTCCTAATAGTTTTTTAATTTTGATCAAATTTGTGCCACTCGTCCTTTTCCAAAAATCATTAATGCTCCCAGTGAGAGAATCCCAAAAGAAAATCTTCACGAAATCTTGCCTAAGATCAAATTTATGATTCATAAAGCATTAGGAGAAGTATGCTCTCTTTCCACCATCACTTGAGTTGATGATGGGTTTGCCTAACATCATCCCATTCTTTTATTTTTGTGACATTGTGGCAAATTTTGCCAAGTCATCCACAACTCCATTTCCTTCATGGTAGATGTGCTCCATGTGGACCTCTTGACACCCCTCCATTAAAGTGTGGATTTCTTCTATTATCATTTTGATCTTCTAGCTACATTGGTCCTCTCCTTTCACCACTTTTATAATCAATATTGAATCCCCCTCAATTATCAATCTAATAATTCCTCTAGCTCTCATAGTTCTCATTCCCCATAGCAAGCCAGGCTTCACCCCCCTCTACAATTCCTAGTATAGGCAATCACCATTTTCCCAATACTATTTTGGAAGATACCCCTAATCACTATCCTCCTATCGAAGGCTGACCCATCAAAGTTAAGCTTTATCCAAGCTTTAGGAGAGGGGTACCAAGTCATTCTATTCCTAGTCATAGCTTTAGGGTTATCAAACTTTTCTACCATCGGGCTTAAATCCAAAGTAAATGGCCACTTCATATCTTGTCTTCCCGAGGGATTGAAGGGGAGTTTCGACCACCAGATTCCACTACTTTCATTTAAGATCCTTGTTACCTATTGAACCACCACCAAACTAGGAGTAACTTTCTCCTTGAAGATTTTTTTATTTCTCTCCTTCCAAAATTTCCACAAAACATATGAGGGAATTATTCTCCATAAGGTTTTAAGATACGGGTGATAACCCATCCCAGTTTTAAAATTGATGTAAGTTCTCATTGACACACCATTGGACCTCCCATAACATAAGGATCCCCCTCTAGACTTATGATGCAAAAGGGAAATGAATGAGGAGGTGTGGAATAGACTTCACTTCTCTATAGCATAACACACAATAGTTAGCTAACTAACATCCTCTCTTTTGAAGATTATCAATGGTGAGAATTGTCCCATGGAGGGTCATCCACCAAAAAAAAATATTTTAATTGGCAAGATCCATGGGTGCCAAACCTTCCTCCAATCCCTTAGGGCCACATCCCCCCAAAGATAACAAAGGTAAGCAGATTTCACTATGAAGTCCCTTGAGGTGGTAAGTATCCAAACCAAAGAGTCACAAATTAGGTAGAAGGGATGTGATAATTATGGAGCATTTTTGGAGATCCAAAGTGATGCTTGTCCCAGAATTCTCTTGATTATAAACTCTTTTCCATTGCCTATCGGGAGTGATATAACTTCAAATCAAAGTACCATGATGTGTAATACAAGCCTCTCTCAAGGGTTGGAAATTTTTGTACATGAGGGGGTAATCTTGTATCTATTGGTCTTCCCAAAAGTCAATGTTATTTCCATCCCCATCCACCCAGTGAGTACTCATCTTCAAAATTTTATAGATGTGCACCATGTTGTTCCAAATATTTAAACTCTAGGGGAGAGCATGGGTCCATAGCTGATGTTGCAACAACTCCCCTATAAGATACTTGGCTTTCACAATATTTTACCAATTACTCAAGGAGTTCATCAATCTCCATCAAATGCCCTATCCTTCTAATATTCAATCCCCCTAGGGTCTTAGGTCAAAAAACTTTTTCCTAGCTCACCAAACTCATTCTAGTCTTATCTTCTAATCTGGACCACAAGAAATTTCTTTGGATTTTTTGGAAGTATCTCTATATCTTCCTAGGAGTTTAAAAATAGAAATGAAGTATGTTAGAGTGCCCTACAAAGAGGTAGAGAGAAGCTGGATTTTTCTCACACTTCTTAAGACTTCTCCTTTCTAGCCTTCAAGATTCCCCTGTAAACATTCAACCAATCCATTCTAGTACTATGTGGATACTTCCTTAATCATGAGTGAAAGGCCAAGATAGGTATCCAAAAGACTCACCTCCTAGTGATCCAAGATTCTAGTCACTTTATTCCTCAAGCTAGTGTCTTTGTTGAAAAAATACATTTTTCTTTTTTGATAATTTATGAATTTTCCCTGAACCTTCTCATACTAATTCAAAATTGCTTTCTACTATCTAGTGTCATGGACTAAAGATATGATGAATAAGAAGGTGTCATCAACAAATTGTTGGATAACCTATGGGGGATGCAAGGAAGTAGGTTTTACACCTTTTTATTCTGCTAGAATTAGCTAGTGTCATTAAATATTTTCTTAGCACCTCTGCCACAATGATGAATGGGTAAGGGGACACCTTTTCCATAGACCTTGAGAGGAAGTAAAGAATCTAGGGGCTCCATTGACTAAAACTAAAATCTTGATAATATTAATAGTAGCCCTAATAATCCTAATGAAATTCTCATTGAATCCTAACTTGGTCAAAATGTATAAAAGAAATTCCCTCCTGACCTTATCATAAGCCTTGGATATATCAAGTATTAGGGCCATACCTAGATTCCTACTCCTCCCCATAGAGTGAATCACCTCGTGCATGGTGATGATCACATCTAGAATATGTCACCCTAGGACAAAATCATTTTGGTGTAGGCCTATAAATCATTTTGGGAAGGGCTTGATGTGGTTAACCATAACCTTGGTGAGGACTTTATAGATCATGTTGTAGAGGCTTATGGGTATGAATTCTTCAAGAAGTCTTGGGTCGTTCATCTTAGGTATTAACACTATAAATGTCTAGTTAAGTTCCTTCAACAACTTGCATATTCTCACAAAGCCATTCATAGTGTGAATAATATCATACTTAATGATCTCCTAGAATTCCTCAAAAAAGTTAGGGGAAACCCATCAAGTCTTGGGGCTTTGTACAGGTTCATATTAAACACTTCCTTTCTCACCTCCTACTCCTTGAACTTACCAATCATTGCCTCATTCATTTGGTCACCCACCATCAAGTTCACTAACTTTAAAATACTTTCCTACATGTTGCTACTGACCTAATTATATAGGGTGTAGTAGATCCACTGGAAATAGTTATTGACCCAATCCTCAATACCCTCCACCTCCATTATTTCCTAACCATTACTATTCACCAATAGGTTTAAGGTGTTCATATTTTCTCTTATTGATACTAATCTATGGAAGAAGGTCATATACCTATCACCCTCCTCCAACCATTGAACCCTAGATCTCTACTTCTGGAAGATTTCCTCTCGTGTTAGAAAAATCTTCCACTTATCCTAAAAATTTCTCTCCTCGTGTTGATGTTTAGGGAATGAATTACCTTCTACTAGACTTATCTAAAGAGATTATAACTTCTTCTCAATAGTCTTCTTTTCCTCAAAAATTTTTCCAAACAAATAGTTTCTCCATCCTCAAACCTCTTTGTCAATTCTCTCAAGTTTCCTAGCAATATGAAACATAGTCATTCCTTCAATTGGATTATTCCATGATCACGCAATACAATCCTTGAACTTTGGGTGTGAGTGCCACATGCTTTCATACCTGAAGGGCCTAAATCTATTAGTTTTATTTTGCATCCATGAAAAAACTAGAATAGAGTGGTCTTTAAGGAGGTATGTAGGAGAATGTCCCAGCCGGCTAGGATGAGGGCCCTATCGAACCTAGCCTGGATCAAATTGTTCCTCATTCTATTATTTGACTATGTGATAGATGATATTTGAAGGTCAATATCAATTAGATCATTCCTCATAAGGAAGCCCTCCAAGTCATGCATACTCTCAGAGAAGTGTTCTAGGCTTCCCATTTTCTTTGAAGGGTATAGAGGAGTATTAAAGTCTCCCATACATAAAATTTTATCTTGCCTCATTGAATCTACCACTTTCATTGCTTCATTCTAGACTACTAGCATACCATTGTGAGTATTAGGGGCATAGAAGTTAAACAAATTCTAGTTACTAGCTTGGGAGGTAAATCCCATCACCTCAAAATGGGTACTAAGGAGAATCACCCTGCCCATAGCCCTGTCCAAATTCTAAATCGCTATGCCACTCAAAGCACCATTTGCACCACTATACACAAATTTAGCTCTTGACCAGATGCAGTTAGACACTCTAGAGAACACCTACTATGTCATTTTCACTTCTTGCAAAAGAATCTTGTCAATATTAAATTCAATGATCTTTTGTTTAACTTCATACTACTTCCTGGGGCTATTAAGCCCTCTCACATTCTAGGATATTATCTTCATCTTTAATGAGGTTTTATTTTTGCTAGGTTTTTTTGTTTCTTCCGTGTTATTTATTTTTCTATCTCCTTCTAATGGAGGTTCTTAATTAGGGGTCCACCTGGTCTGCCTCACAATAGGTGTATCATAATCATGCTCTAGGTTATGCTTAGGAATAATATATTCAAACTAAGGACTATTTTTCCCACTATGAGGTGCATTTAATCTTGTCAACCTAGGGATGTGTACTTGAAATGGTTAGCATAGTATGTGCACTAGGTCTCTTAATGAGTCACTAAGCTTATGTTGCAGGAAAGTAAAATGCAAGGAAAAGAACTTAGACTATTGTTGTAGGAAACTAACACACTTAACTCTATGAATGCTGGAAATACAATGAAAGGATGACAAATATTCCAACTCAATTCATCCACTATAACCGTTCTCACATATGTTCTAGGAACATTCACAAAGTGTGACGCTACAAAAAGGAACTTAAAACTTCTAATTATGAAACTAAGAATGCTTGGGAATAAATCTATTCTATCCTAATCTAATCCACCTTCCAAGTGGGCCCACTTGGTCAGCTTCACTAAACTACTAACACAAAAGAGAAGCCAAAAACTATTTCATTGGATTTCAGATATTCATTACATAACACAGAACTATAAAAACACAACTGTAAAAGTTAATAGTCTATTCTCTTAAACTATTTCTTCTAACTAGTTAAAAACTTAACACACTTAGGTTGATTCCTATATATAGAAAATCAACACTTATTCCATAGCAGAAAAGTAAATGACCTAGCTTTAAATCTACAAGAGAGAAAATAGGAGGATAACAACTAAAGGCAAGAAGAAGGAATAATGGCTTAAGGTAGGAACAATAAAGTCTGAACATCCACCCACCAAAGAATAAATGTAGAGAAGGTAATAAGTCTTCATAGCTCCTCCTTACTCACTTCTGTGTCTTCTGGAACCGTTGCAACTTTCATCCGTCATGGTTGCTCCTTTGTGTTCTCTTCTCCTTGAATGCTATTGCAGCTTAACTTTTGAATTCCTCCAATCATCTTTCAGTCTTCATTAAGAAGTTAGTTTCAATACAAAGACATGTTTGCAAATAAACATTTATCAAATTAAATTCAAATATAAGAAAACACATTTTGATAACTATATGAAATATTGCATACTATATATAATATTAGCAAAAGATTGCATAGTTTCTACCCATAGGTTTATCATAGGTTTGGTAAACATAGGTCCACAAATATTTTGACAAAGATAAAATAAAGTATCAACAAAGTATCTTAAAACTATCATAAAATAAAGGCAAATTTTGGTCTCATCATCTTCCCCCTACTAAACTAATGCTTGTCCTCAAGCATTGCACTTCCTTGTTAATGACCTGAACTCTCCAATCTCTATCCTTCCTTTTCTGTTGCTCTTGAAAGTGTAGTAAAATCCTCTGGTTCTCTCCCACACTTCCCTTTTGTGATCTTCCTAAAGCTTATCAAGTCTATCAGCATTGATGTCATACAAAGGCTACAAGAGCATTGGAGGCTGCATGGTTAGGGGACACCACAACTCTGGTCTGGCCTGCTTCCTAACTCTAAATATTTTGGAGCCCTATGAAGTGCTACCTCCAAGTTAATGGGACTATGTGGTTTTAACTTTTTAAGAGATTCAAGCAGTTTGGTCCATCTACTCCTAGCACTAGTCATAGCTCTTTGAAAAGAAAAGTAGGGCATATTTTCATAATCAACATAAACTTTAACTCTTGCAGCAAAGATCCTATCCCTTACTTCTGGATTCTTCTTTCCATAGGTTAATGTGAACCAATCCCTGAGCACTTCATCTAGCTTGCTACTCTCTGCTCTTAAAGGAAAAGGTTTTGTCCTTTCCTCATCCCTATAATTATTTAGCTACCTATCATAATTTGCTTCATTGGACATCCAAGACATGAGAGCTCTTAGGTGTATATCCCCTATTTAAAGCAAGGGATTCCATTGAGTCTCTGAAGAGATAACAAAATCATGAACATATAATTCACAAAGTAAATTTTGCTGCCAAGGTGGCAGAGTCTGATATAGTCCATAAAATTCTTGTGCTGATTTGAACTCTACATTAATATTCTTAAGAGTTAACATTAATTGAAACAAAAGAAATTGTTCTTTCAAACAAAGAGCATAAACTCTTGGTGGTGGTCTAGAAGCAAGGGCTTGATCAGCTAGCTTGAGGGCATGGTCCATTCGTCATTGTTGGCTTGCTAATTGTTCCTTTAAATTTGCAATTTCATCACCTTGAGATACTATAATCTTATTCATCTTTTTCTTCTCTTCTTTCCATACGGCTTCAACAAATAGATGCTATCCATACAACTAAAAAAGGAGTTTCTACAATGTGATAGAACCGCTATCTTTTTCATGATCTCTTTTCCTTTTTCTTTGTTCATTTCATAAATGGTCTACAAAACTAGTAATCCATGTTGATCTATGGGCAACAAGGGTAGTGTTTGGATCAACATATTTAGGAATTATATCACCCCTACAGCTGGAAGTACCTAGTAGATTTGTTGGGGTATCATCTAGATTTTCTTTGATTTCATCCCTACATTCATCAGTAGGATTTTCAGGAATACTTGCAATCTCAGGATGGGGAGGAGAGTGATCAAAAACAATTTGCACAGGGGATTCCCTGGTGGATGCTTTAGACAATGTAGAATCTTTAGAAACTTGCCCTCTCATCCTAGGGCTTCTCCTTATGGGGGTTTCCTCTTGTATCACAACCTTTTGCCTGCTTTTCCCTTTGGGTGTCTCTACTACAGGAGTGGTTGTTGTAGGACTTTTCTTTGTTCTCTTTTGTCTTACAATTGTAGGGTTTGACTCTTCCTTTTCCTAAACAAAGATTTTTTCCTGTAGTTTTCATTTCCTCTTAGCTCTATTAGTAGTAGGTTTCAAAGTCTCTTGCATAGTTGAAGGCACATTTTCTTGGACAGGGATAGTTTCTTGCACATTTTCTTGGGTCTTTTCAACTTCAGCCTCTTGGGTATTTTGTTTAATAGGCTCACTAGTGGGATCTACATTTTCCTCACTAGGTTGTTCACTAGGGGCAGCTTGGGGTTGAAGAGTTTTGTCTTGCACAAATTCTTCCCATGTCATGGGAGATACATCCCTAAGCAACCTCTCTATCAATAACTTGATTAAGGCATGATGAGAAACAAAATTATATTTTCCTTTCTGAGTCTCTTCCACACTAATACGAAGCATATCATAAAAGAATTTTAGAATATGTACTGCAAGATTATGCCTTACACAACTAAGTAATTTGAAATGGTGTGCATGCAAGTATGAGAATCTTCCTTCACATGTAAAATACCTAATTATGTACATGGTTAATTCATTGTATAGTGGTGGTAGTGACATTCTCTTGCAACCTTGCTTTGTAATGTCCATTTGAGGAAATTGAGCTCTTGTTGACCTTGCATCATGTGTGTTGGGGTAATGTTCTCCAACTACAAGAAACCCAGTCACTTCAGCAATGTGTTCCTTTTTTTCAATCACCTTTAAACCCCAAATGGAAGCTTCACCCTCATCAAATGTCCTTGTAAATTCTATGGCTGCCTCCTCATCAAATGTGGTCAAACTCAAAAAATACCCTAGCCATCCATATGCATTAAACCTTGTCACTGCTTCTACATCCAAGAGTAACACAGTGTGTTCCACTGGTTCTCTCCTCTACAACTATCCACCCATTCTCTTAACACTTCCTTTATTTACTTTGTTTTCCCCCTTTTGAATTCAAGCTTCAAAGTCCTTTGTTATTTTACAGACTCAACTCACACTTCTTTTGTTTTATCATGCAATTAATGTCATCACAAATTGTTATGCACAATAATAAGGCTTTTAATGAAGGAAAATCATGAATATGTGTGAGAATCATCTGAAAACAAGGCTCGGATCACATAAAATTTAAACATAAGTCACATTATAGCTTGACATAGAAAATCATTCAAAAAAATAGGGAGTACGACACCTCACTTGTGTACTTATGGCAATTAATTTTCATTAGTGAAGGGAATGCGAAGATTTGGAATAATCTTTATGGATAAATAGGAATGCCATTGGTTATTAGTGACCTTCCTTGGCCCTTGCTAAATTTGGACAAGTGTCCTCCCTTGTCAGACCTAGTAAGGATAAGGGACTGGCATAACGCCGCCATTATATAAATTATGCAGTATTAAATATAATTAACGAAATCTATGGACTATAAGTGAATAATAATTTGAAAATTTTATACATATTGATTTGATTATCACACATACCAAAAAGGTGGCAGAACTAATATCATCATTGGTAGCATCCATCAATATCTTGTGAGGTTTATTGAAAGCATGAAAAATTGATGACGTGGAAAGTGGATGGATGGAATATAAATAAATGAGATGAGGTGGATGGGTGGAAGGTAGAGATATGAGATGGAAGGAAAGAGTGAATAGAAAAGTGAAATTTATGTGAACACAAAGTCCTTATTATGAGCATGAACAAAGAGACTATTGTTGAATAGCAACAGTCAGAAGGTTGACACCTTCGGCTGCAGGAAGAGTTACTTGATTTGTATTTGAATCTAGACGTTGAAACTACTATAGGAAGTCTACTTTTTCTTGGGGCCACTTATATAATTTCAATCTGTGACCATTGACTAATAGTTTGAAGGGTATTGAATCAATGGTAGTGAGTTGAACAACTCCATTATCAAAGACATGAGTAATTTAATATGGTCCCATCCATCTTGTCTATAGCTTTCCTAGTATATCTTTGAATCTAGAATCATATAGGAGTGCCCAGTCACCAACTTGAAATTGTTTATTGATAATATGAGAATCATGTCATTGTTTCCTTTTTTTCTGTATCAGTTCAGTATGTTCCAAAGCAGCTTTGTGCATATCATCCAAAGAGTTAAGATGCAAAAGATGTTCTCTTTGTGCTATAGGAAGTTCAATATCCAATGCCAATACTATCCTTAGAGTTTTATGTTCAAATTCAATTGGAAGCGTTGCTACCTTACCATATAAGAGTTCAAGTGGTGTGAATCCTATAGTAGCCTTCTAGGTTGTTCTGTAAGCCCAAACAGCTTCTTGTAATCTACTGGTCCAATCCCTACGGTGCAAATGGACTGCTTTTGTTAAGATGTTCTCCAGCTCATGGTTTGTGACCTCTGCTTGTCCATTAGCTTGAGGGTGATAAGTACTGGACTTCTGGTGCCTAATATTATATTGTTTCATCAACTTTGAGATCATATTAGAGGTGAATTGTGCACCTTGGTCAGTGACTAGCTCCTTGGGTATACCATAGCAAGTAAAGATCTCTTCATATAGAAATTCAACAACTTTTTCATCATTAGCATACTTCATAGCCTTAACTTCAACCCATTTTTTTAGGTAATTAGTGCACACAAGAATGTAGGATTTCCCATTAGATGGAGGATCAATTGGTCCAATGAAGTCCATGACCCATTTTTCAAATGGTGCTAAGGTCATCTGAGGATTAAGAGGCATTTCATCTATTCTTGTTGGTCAGCCCATCTGTTGACACTTGTCACATCTCCTTGTATAGTTGACTACATCCTTGTGAAGTGTAGGCCAATAATAACCAGGTGTCAAGATTTTTAAAGTTGTTCTTTTTGCTGCAAAGTGTCCTCCGCATGGTTCATTATGACATGCATGTAGAATTTCATATGTTTCATCTTCTCTCACACATCTTCTCATAACTTGATTAGGTCCAGTGTAGAACAAGAGATTATCTATCTAGGAGAAATGAAAACTTTTCTCCATGAGAAGCTTCTTTTCCTTGTAAGAAAAATGTGTTGGTATCTTATTGGCTGCAATGTAGTTAGCAATGTCTACATACCATGGAGTTTGAACAGAAATATGAAACAAATTCTCATCTGGAAATGCATCATCTAGCAAACTAGTGTTAATATCATCATGATGGATTCTTGATAAATAATTAGCTACAACATTGGCTTTTCCAGGCTTATCAACAATAGTTATATCAAATTCTTGCAACAATAGTAACCATCTTGCTAACCTACCTATTATAGCAGGTTTGTTCATGAGATATTTAATTGTTGCATGATCAATATGAACAAATATGGAATAGCCTATTATGTAATGCTAAAATTTGTTAAGGGCATAAACTACTACTAGCAATTCTTTTTCAGTCATAGTGTAGTTCAGCTTTGGTCCATGAAGGCTCTTACTGATATAATAGATTGCAATTTTAAGATTTTGGGATTGTTGTGCTAGGAATGCACCTATGGCATAATCAGAGGTATATACATACATACATACATACATACGTACATACATATATATATATATATATATATGTATATACATATACATATGTATATGTATATACATATACATATGTATATGTATATACATATACATATGTATATGTATATACATATACATATGTATATGTATATACATATACATATGTATATGTATATACATATACATATGTATATGTATATACATATACATATACATATGTATATGTATATACATATACATATACATATGTATATGTATATGTATATGTATATACATATACATATGTATATGTATATGTATATACATATACATATGTATATGTATATACATATACATATGTATATGTATATACATATACATATGTATATGTATATGTATATACATATACATATGTATATGTATATGTATATGTATGTATATGTATATATATATACATATACATATGTATATGTATATACATATACATCACATTCGGATGTCCAACTAAATTCAGCTTCTTTTGTGAGTAACTTATACAAGGAACTAGCTATTTTGCTGAAATATTTTATGAAACATTTATAATATCTAGCATGACCTAGAAAAGATCATACATCTTTTGACTTTGTAGGTATGGGAAATTTTTTAATTAACTCTATCTTAGTTGGATCCACTTGTATTCTTGCAGCAAATATGAAATGACCAAGTACTACACCTTCCTGCATAAGCATGAAACACTTTTCACTGTTAAGTGCCAAATTATGTTCTTGACATCTGACCAAAACCTTTTCAAAATTCACCATTACTTCCTCAAAAGTGACTCAAAATGTTGTGAAGTCATCCATGTAGATTTCAATGCAATCATGTGATATATCAGCAAAGATGCTAATAGCAGCTCTTTGGAACATTGTAGGTGCATTACATAGACCAAATGGCAAAACAAAGTATGCAAAAGCACCCCATGGACATGTAAATATGGTTTTTTCTTGATCTTCAGGAGCAATACTGATTTGTTTATAACCACTATACCCATCTAGAAAAGAGAAATACTTTTTTCTAGCTAGTGTGTCTAGAGCTTGATCTATGAATGGTAAAGGAAAGTGATCCTTTTTGGTAGCTTTGTTCAACTCTCTATAATCTACAAAAATTCTCCATTTTCCCCTCTTTTTAGACACTATGACCAAGGGTGACACCCATCTACTATTAGATATAGGATAAATAAAACCAACATCAAGTAATTTTTGCAATTCAATTTTAACTATCTCTCTAAGGCTTGGATTTATCCTTCTCTGGGGTTGATGGAGTGGTAGACAACCTTCATTGATGTATATCCTATGAGTGCATAGTCTAGGACTCAACCCTTTGATATCACTATAGTCCCATGCAAAGGCCTTTTCATGCCTTTGAAGCAATTGTTTTAACTGTTCCATCTATGTGGGTGTTAACTTAGGATTAACATGGAGATTATGACCTCTAGTCAATTCAATAGTAGTGGTTGGCTCTATCATAGCAGCTTCAGAGATTGAACTTTCTTCTAATTCACAAGGTAAAATTGGATATAGAATTTTAGGTTCTTTGAGAAAAGTACATTTCTTATCACATTCCTCATATGTTATTAATTCCAACACAAAACTTTTAGATATGTCTTTTTCTACTACACAACTATTAGTGAGGATACTCTGAAGTACTGAATCTTCCTCTTGCAATTTTAGAAAAGATTGTCTATGCAAAATCATGAGCTATACTATAGAGTTTAAAGCTTCTTCTTCATCTCCTAAATCTGGCCAAATAGATGTACTTAAATCTGGTAATGATTGGGCTAGAGGATATAAATCAAATTACTTTGTTGCTTGGCCATTTGATATGGTCATATTCCCTGATCTACAACTTATGTTTGCATCAACTGTAGCTAACCATGGTCTACCTAAGATGGTAGGGTAACCAAATAGATTAACTTTGGGGGATAAAATCATGAAGTCTATAGGCTATTCCAGAGAATCTAAGGTTACAACTATGTTTTCTATCATCCCATTAGGGGTAACAGTAGAACTATTTGTAAGTTGCAGAATTGTTGGTGTAGCCCTTAGTCCTTCTATTTCCAACTTCTTCATGGTATCCTTGGTCATAACATTGATAGCAGCTCCAAGATCTATTAAAGCATTTTTAACAAATTGACCATTTATATTGATATTCACTATTGGACTTCCTAGATCAAAATATTTTGGTGTAATCAATTTCCCTAGCATGATGTCAGCCAGTTTTCCCACAACATGGACTATGGTGGGGTCCTTTTTCTTCCTTCCACATTTCTTCAAGTAGGCTTCCCTAATAGCTTTTCCATAAACTAGAACACCTTTAATGGCTTGAAATAGAGGTATTTGGACATGCATTTTTTCAACTTATCAACAATATTAAAAGGTTGTTCCTCTATTTGTTCATGTTTCTTTTGTATTAGCTTTTCTAGAAAAGGAGGTTCTACTGCTAGTTGAGCTGGGGTTGACATAGTAACATTGGTTGAGTCAATAGTTTCAGCAACTGAGGGTTTTGGTGCTATAGGAGAGTCTAGTATTTCAATTATAAGAGGCAATTTAGGCATTGGTAAAGTTGTACCAGATCTCAGATGTATATCAGGAACATTCAAGGTGTAAGTAGGATACTACTGAGCATCAACACTATACATGGGCTACTATGGTTGTTGGCTATTTGGGTTTGGTTGAGGTTGTGTAGGTAACTATGTTTTCTTTTGAGGTCTAGAATTTGCAGGTGGTGGCATTAGAGCAGGTTGCTAAACTAGAGGTGGTAATTGTGGAGCACCAGTATTTTGGTTAGGCCATTGTTGAGATCCCCTCCATTCATTTGTAGACTGCCAATTCCCTTGGGTTGGTTGCCATTGGTTCTTCTAGTTTTTCCAGTAATTTTGCTGGTTAGGCCAAGGTGGTTGGGAATGCTAAGGCCATTGGGATTGTTGCTGATTCTTTTGCCCAACATTGTTCCAATTGGGTTGATTTTGTGGAGGACCTTGGGGATTACAATTTTTCCATTGATTACTATATGAATTTGAATTTTACAAGGGGTGTTGAGGCATACCTTGACATTAGGCCCATGGTCGGTGTTGAGCAACAAAGAATACTTGCTCATCATCTCCATCTATCTTGACGTACTTAGTTGGAAGATGTTGGTTCTCCATGCTTGCGACCAGTTTACATTTGCAATCCTTCTTCTACTTCTGGAAATGAGGGTAGTATTTAGCTAGTTGTAACTTAGCTTTGGCTTGCTTCTTCTTTGCAATCATTGTGTTTAGATGTGTAGCAACATTTTTGATGATATCTTGTTTGAAATATAACAATAGGTTAGATATCTCAAGCTTTGAAATGTCTTAACTGATTCCTTTAGTGACTGTGGAATGAGGTCCTCGACCTTTCTTCATGGTTGATCTTGAATAGTTTTGACAAATCTTCTTGAGTTCATTCTAGGAATCTTGATATACATCACCACTAGCCATCAGGTCCAATGCTTCTAAACAATCATCATTCACACCTCTCAGAAAAACTAGGCTTTATGAATCTTCAAAAAAAGTGTGTTGAGGGTTCTTCTGCAGTGTATATGAAAAATGTGAAACATAATCTTTCAATATTTCTTCCTCCTTCTATGATATCCTAAAGATATCATCCCCTCTTGAACTAGATGCTTTGCAATATTCTTTATACTTTTCTGGAAACAAAGCTTGCATCTCATCCCAACTTCCTGCTACATTGGCTCCTAAGCATTTGAACCATCGTAGAGTTGATTCTTTCAATGTTGCTAGAAACAATTTAAGCTTATGGGCATCAATATTGTAATCAAAACTATGACAAAAGATGTCAAATTCAAACAAGAAAGTATCAAGGTCTTTAGTTGTAAGGCCATAGAACTTTGGAAGAGTAGTGGGAGGTATGTTCTTAAGATTAGCATTGGTTACAAGACTTGGAAGAGGAAATGGAAAAGTAGGTTGTGCCATGACTGGAGGTATCAAATTATGAGGTAACTACTGACAAGGGACATTGGTTACTAGATTATTAACTAGTGGATTCAAAGCAGTGTTATCAAGAAAATTGGCCAATACTTTAGTGAAGGGTTGAAGACCGCTTGTATCTATTGGTTCAACTCTTGATGATGATGTTGTGGGAAAAATAGGGCTTGCGTCTTCAAAATCTAACTCAACTTCTTCGTCTTCAATTTCTTTGTTCAAATTAATAGACTCCCATGGAAGAAATTTACCATATTCATCTCGTCATCTTCCTCTTTGATGCATGTAATTAAACTTTTCACACTGGTGAAAGAAACTTCAAACTAGAGATTTCTAAAAAAAACTTTATCTAAGAACTATGACTCAAAAATGCTCCTAGCTTGACACCATCCCTAGCAACAATGCTAAAAATGGTCTGCCTCACAATAGGTGTATCATAGTCATGCTATAGGCCATGCTTAGGAATAATATATTCAAACTAAGGACTATTTTTCCCACTATAAGGTGCATTTAATCTTGTCAACCTAGGGACATATACTTGAAATGGTAGGCACAGAATGTGCACTAGGTCTCTTAATGAGTCACTAAGCTTATGCTGTAGGAAAGTAAAATGCAAGGAAAAGAACTTACACTATTGTTGCAGGAAACTAACACACTTAACTCTATGAATGGTAGAAATACAATGGAAGGATGACAAATATTCCAACTAAGTTCATCCACTATAACTTTTCTCACATATGTTGTAGGAACATTCACAAAGTGTGATGCGACAGGAAGGAACTTACAACTTCTAATTAAAAAACTAAGAATGTTTGGGAATAAATCTATTCTATCCTAATATAAGCCACCTTCCAAGTGGGCCCCCCTTGGTCAGCTTCACTAAACTACTAACACAAAAGAGAAGCCAAAAACTATTTCATTAGATTTCAAAAATTCCTTACATAACACAAAACTATAAAAACACAACTGTAAAAGTTAACAGTTTGTTCTCTTAAACTATTTCTTCTAACTAGTTAAAAACTTAACACACTTAGGTTGATTCCTATATATATAGGAAATAAACACTTATTCCATAATAGAAAAGTAAATAACCTAGCTTCAAATCTACAAGAGATAAAATAAGAGGACAACAACTGAAGGTGGGAAGAGGGAATAATAGTTTAAGGTGGGAATAATAAAGTCCAAACATCCACTCACCAAAGAATAAATGCAGAGAATGTAATAAGTCTTCATAGGTCCTCATTACTCACTGTCGTGTCTTCTAGAACCATTGCAACTTTCATCCACTATGGCTACTCCTTAGCATTCTCTTCTCCTTGAATATTGTCGGCCCTTAACTTTTGAATTCCTCCAATCATCTTTTAGTCTTCATTAACAAGTTAGTTTCAATACAAAGACACGTTTACAAATAAAAATTTATCAAATTAATTTCAAGTATAAGAACACACATTTTGATAACTATATGAAATATTGAATACTATATATAATATTAGCAAAATATGGCATAGTTTCTACCCATAGGTTTGGTAAACATAGGTCCACAAATGTTTTGACAAAGATAAAACAGAGTATCAACAAAGTATCTTAAAACTATCATAAAATAAAGGCAAATTTTGGTCTCATCACTCCCCAATCTCACTATTGACCCAACATAAGCCTTATTTCCAACCTTTTTTCCACCTCTAAGCTTCCTCTTAGGGAAATTTCATTCAGGTTCATTACTTAGGTAATCAAAATTTGCACCCATATGGGTAAGGGAGTGTATTTCAACAATACCTAGGAATGAGACAACTAGGGTTCCATTTGTGAGTGATGAGTCATTCCCCTTTCTTAGGGATATCTTGTAGGGATCAATCTTCTCAATTTTCTTGTCCTCCTTGAGTGGATTTTGTTGTCCTTTCCTAGGTTGGGCCATTTACATGGAATGAGCTTTAACAATCTCCCTTTCCTAATGCTCCATTGTGACCTTTTCCTCAGGTGGAAAAATGGTGATCAGCTCTAATTTCTCATCAATACCCTCCCCCATAGGGGTCCTAACCATATCCTCATCCATATTTCAAGCCTCTTTCAGGTACTAGACTTCCTCAAACTCACTTGATTCCATCATTCTTACCAATTTCATGTTCCCCCAGGGTATGATCTGGTCTGTAGTTTCTACAATTTTTAAGCTTTCTACCACCACCACTCCAGGTGAGGGGACTTTATCCTTGAGTTTATCACTCCTTTTATATTCAAAAATTAGGTGACCAAACATATTTCATCTTTTTTAGAAGGGTGCAAAATTCTCATATATGATCAGTTGTGACCAAGTGCTCCATTTTGATTTTAGATCCATAGTAGTTAGCAATTCATGCAGGGATAGGTAGAATCAAGAGGAACGATTCTGACTTAAACATAAAAAAATCCCCTTCTTAGAGTTACACATGGAAGAAACATTAAATTTAAATGAATTATAGAGAAATAGAGACTAGATTCTATGTAACCATATAGATATAATCAGAAAATAAATTCAAACATGCCTGGCTATGAGGCCTTCCAGGTTATGACCATATACAAAGAATTATGAAATCAAGTCCAAGATCACATAATACCTTACCTTCTTCTCTAGGATTTTCTCATGATCTATCTTATACATCCACCATAATCTCATAATAATTTCCTACATCAATCCAAGCTCTTTATATAGCCAACTAAGCCACAAGTCAACTAGTTAGGCATTTAATTATGTTATAGGTCCACCTTGAAAGAGTAAATCAAAACCATCATAAATATGGATAAAAATTAATACCAAATCATATTTAGGTTCACACATGACCCAAGAACATGTCCCTATCTTAACATGATCCTATTTCATCATACAAAACTACATAAGATGAAAACTCCACACATTTCACATGAAAATTGTCTAAAAATTGATGTCTCACAAAATTGGGGATATCTCCTAGATTTGATTGAATTCAAACTTGTGCTTTGAACTAAAGGTATTACTTTAGTTCCTCTTCAAGACCTTAATTGCGAAAAGGATGATTCCTTAAGGATAAATGTTCATTTATCCCAAAAGTCATGCACAGAAACCCATTGCAAAAATTGGTAGAAAATTGATACGTTAGATAAATGGCTATATCTCCCAAACCATGATGAATTAGAACTTGTATCTTGGACCATAGATATTACTCTAGGCTCTCTTAAATATTTGAAATTTGTAACCTCTAAATCATTGTAAAAGATTAGTTACATTTCCTACAATAGGCATGCAAAGTACATAAAAATACAACTCCAATAGCAATGCTACTTTACAAACAGAGAAATGTTTTTGGTTGATGATTGCTCCAAGACCCAAGATGCTCCTACATCAAACACCTAGGGTTAATAAAGAAATGATTTCCACATCAAGAAATACTCATGTTCTGAAATAAATCATAAAGATACAACTCATCTTGTGTAATCCAAAAACTATCTTCAATTGGCTTGTCTTTCCACTGAACTAGATATTCCAAATAATATTTTCCTTTAGTGCTCTTTCTTATTCTGGTATCCAAAACTCTTTCAATTCCCTCAGCTTGCTTCTTAGGATAATCTAGTTTATAATTTGCTTCATGATCTAATTCATGGTACTCATATATGTATTCAATGTTGAATATAGATGAAATGTCCATATCCTCTAGTAATTCAATCTCAAAAGCATTACCACTTTCAAACTTCTTCATAATTTTACAATGCCCAAACTTCTTCATTTTCATCTTGTTGTAGGTTTCAACTAGAAATATGTTCTTCTTCAAGTAAACCATTACTTCATCACCAAAATCAAAAAAATTATGTCTTCTTTTCTGATCCTTTCTTTCCTTATATATCAAATTATTATTATTCAAGTTATCTCTAACTTCTTGATTTAGTTTCTTCATAAAATCAGAAAATTCTTCAGCCTCTACACTCCTATTTGTTTCCATGCCCAAGTCTCTCAATTTTGTAGTTCCCTTAGGATGAAATCTAGTAACAACCTCAAATGGTGGTTTCTTAGTACTTCTATTAGCATAACTATTATATGCAAACTCTACTTGTGCTAAAACCAAATCCCAATTAGAAGGCTTATCTCCAACTAAACATCTCAACAAGTTACCCAAGCTTTTGTTCATAACTTTAGTTTGTCCATCTATCGAAGGGCGAAATATAGAACTAAAATTCAACTCTATATTTAGCTTCTTCCAAAGTATCTTCCAAAAATAACCAATATACTTAGAATCTCTATATGAAACAATATACTTAGTTAAACCATGCGATCTTACCACTTCCTTGAAGAATAATTCAGCTATATGTAAAGCATCAAATGTTTTCTTAAAAGGTATGAAATGAGCCATCTTTGAAAATCTGTCAATTACAACAAAGATACAATCATTACCCCTATGAGTTCTAGGAAATCCAATAATAACTCTCACCTTTTTAGGGTCTATCTTTAATCCATTAGTTGAAATTACAAAACCAAGGTACATAATTTCATCCTTCATGAATGAACATTTCTTCAAATTAATTAGCAACTTTTCTTCCTTTAATTTCTGCAACACTTCTCTGATATGCTCAAGATGTTCTTCCTTACTCTTACTAAATAGACAAAATGCCACCAAGATATACAATCTCAAATTTACCTAAAAAATTTCTTCAAAACTTCATTCATCAGTCTCATGAAAGTACTAGGTGCATTAGTCAAAGCAAAGGGCATAACCAACCATTCATACAATACTTCATTGGACCTAAAATCATTTTAGCATTCATCTCTTTCTCTAATTTGAATCTAATGATAACCACTTTTCAAATCAATCTTTGTAAAATAATTTGTTTGACTCAAACTATCCATTATGCCATCCATCCTAGGCAATGGAAATTTGTATTTCACTGTTATCTTGTTTATAGCTCTGGAATCGGTGTACATTCTCCATTCTCCATTATTCTTAGGTGCTAACACAGCAGGTACCGCACAAGGACTCAAGCCTTCTCTGATCAAACCTCTCTCAAGAAATTCTTGCACTTGTCTATTCAATTTGATCTTTTCATTATGTGCCAACCTATGTGGTGCTTTATTAGACAAACTAGCTCCAAGTATAAAATCCATACAATGACTTATACTTCTCATAAGATGCAAACAATCGGGTACATTATCAAAAATAATGTCATGAAATTTAGTCAACAATGGTTCAATCTCAAGTGCATGTTCTAATTCATCTTGTTTCTTAGTCTTTCTAGGAATCAAAGCATAATAAACATTATGTTCTTTCATTTCCTTTGCAAAATTCTTACCCTGTATCAAACATACTTTGACTATAGTACAGTGACTTTCATCAAAATTTTCCACCAAAGCAAACAATATTTGTTTATTTCCTTCCACCCAAATAGTATATTGATTCAATCCACCATCATGCAAATATTTTCTATCATACTAACAAGGTCTACCCAAAAGAATATGACAAGAATCCATAGCCATAATATCACACAAGACTTCATCATAATAATTCCCAATTTTAAATTTCACAAGGCATTGTTCACTTACAAGTAAATTATGCTCCTTCTAGATCCAAGCAACATGGTAAGCCTTAGGATGTCTCAATCTCTGCAACTACAATTTGTTAACTAGCTCTTCAGATGCCAAATTATCTAAACTTCCACTATTAATGATTACCTTGCAACATTTTCCAGTCATCTTACATCTAGTTTTGAACAAACTTCTTCTAAAAATAGGTTCCTCATCATCTACTTCATTCCAAAAAATCCTTCTGAACATTAGGTTCTCATGATTTTTAGGTTCATTAGTTGTTTCAACTTCTTCTTCACAAGCTAAAGTATTTTTGCTATAACATTCAATCTTCTTTCTAGAGTTAGTACATTCAAAGGCCCTATGTCCTTCTACATCACATTTGTAATAAGTACCTTTAAACCAATATCTCTCATCTCTTTTTCCACTATTATTATTCCTAAAGAAACCAGTATAGCTACCTCTATAGTAATTACCTCTTTTAGTAGGTTCATCTTTCCATCCCTTATCTTGCATTGTGTCATCAGATTTGCTACTTTATCCATAGGTTCTACCTCTGCTTCTTTGAAATCTATCACCTCTTCCTCACTACCTTTGATCATGTCTTTTTGACAACCTTTCTTCATCTTTCAAAGCAAATTGATATGCCTCTTCTAGGCTATCCATCTTAACATAGGTGATATCATCTTGAATTGATGCTCTCAGGCCATTCAGGTATCTAGCCATTTTCTCAACTTCATCATCAACATGTTTGAATCTGATATCCAACTTGTAGAATTCTTCAATATATTCCTTCACACTCATGACCTTTTGTCTTAGATTTTTCAATTTTCTCAACAAACTAACCTACTAGTCTACAAGGAGAAACTTCTTATTCATCTTTCCAAGCATCTTCATCCATATTTTGATCTTTTCTTTTCCTCTCTTATGTCTGTTAGTTTGCAAATGATCCCGCCAAAGAGATGCATTACATTTCAACTTTGTGACTGAAATCTAAACCTTCTTTTTATCAAGAGTACCTTCATACTCAAAATACTTTTCCATCTCAAAGATCCAATCCAACAATGTATCAGTCTCAAGTCTTCCATCATAGTGAGCAACTTCCATAGCAAGTCTGGAATTAACTTTAGACAAAACTCTCAAAATTATTTCCTCATCTTGTTTAGCTTCAAGTATAGGTTTAGGATTAGATGTTTCCTCTTATTCATCATTAAAATCTTCAAGATGTACACCTCTTCTTTGCATTGTCTCCACAACTTCAAGTCTGGTTGAAATCTATCTCAACATGTCCATTATAGCATTATGAGCATTTCCTCTACCATGAACCATCTTGATAATTAGATTCCTATGAGATCATAAACTTCTAAAATTTATAGGTTAGATTTCAGATCTACCACCCTACAACCAATCCAATAAGGTTCTCCATGATCTAATCCACAAGAAAGAACTCTCTCTGATACCACCTGAGGTAGGGATGGGTAGATTCATTCCAACTTAAACCTATGAACATCCCTTGCTTAGATTTACACACAAAAGAAACATTAAAATTAAATAAACAATAGAGAAATAGAGACCAAATTTTGTGCAACCATATAGATATAATAAAAAATGAATTCAAACATGCCCAGCTATGAGGCCTTTCGAGTTGTAGCTATATAAAAAGAATTATGAAATCAAGTCCAAGCTCGCATACTATCTTGCCTTCTTCTCTAGGATCTTCTCATGATATATATTCTACATCTATGATGATCTAATAATGATTTCCTAAATCAATCCAAGCTGCTTATATAGCCATCTAAGCCACAAGTCGGCTAGTCAGGCATTTAATTACATTATAGGTCCACCTTGAAAGAGTAAACCAAAACCATCACAAATATGGATAAAACTTAATATTAAGTCATATTTAGGTCCACACATGACCCAAGAACATGCCCCTATCTTAACATGATCCTATTTCATCATACGAAACCACACAAGATGAAAACTCCACATGTTTCACTTGAAAACTACCTAAAACTTAATGTCTCATGAAAATGGTGATATCTCCTAGCTCTAATTGAATTAGAACTTGTGCTTTGAACTAAAGGTATTACCTTAGGTCCTCTTCAATCCCTTAAGGGTAAAAATGTTGATCCCTTAAGGAGAGGTGTGCATCCATCCTAAAATTCATGCATAGAAACCCATCGAGAAAACTAGCAAAAAAATTGATGCATTTGCCAAATGGCCATATCTCCCAAACCATGATGAATTTGGAATTATGCCTTGGATCATAGATATTACTATAGGTCCTATTCAATATCTAAAATTATCATCCTTTGAATCATTACAAAAAATTAGTTATGTTTCTTGCAACAGGCATGCAGAATAAAGAAAAATACAACTCCAACAACAATGCTACTTTACAAATAGAGAAATGTATTTGGTTGATGCAAGATTTCTCCAAGACCCAAGATGCTCATGTATGAGCAATGGTTTTTTCATTCCCACATTTACACAAAACCTAGAAAATCCCATCTTGGCCTTGGAGCTGGTCTTTAAGTCCACTTTGATGAAATATCCAAATGAGTTTCCAATCCATCTAAACACTTTCTCATGCTAGAAATCTAGGGGGAGTTTGGGTAATCTTATCCAAACTATCATAGATTTGTATAGGTCAAGCTCAGGGCTAAAATCCTATCTCCATTTTATGGTCATCCACGTATGTTTACCAAAGCACCAAGAACCTACCATGATTGACTCCCAGTCTATTTTGACAGTGAAACTAAACAAGAAAAGGGAGCTTGCCATCACTGAAATAGCGACCAATCCAAAAAAATTCCACCTAGTAGAGTACCATTTTCTCACCATGTCCACATTAGGTTAGAATGATACAAACTTTCCAACAAGGCTCAAGGATACTCCCAAGGAAATTGAATAAACCACAAAATTTGGGAGTGAGATCTCTAGTCACATCAATCATGGGACCCTACAAATGGAGGGGGCCTAACTAGGTACAATTGTTAGGAGCATTGCATGGTTCTGTGAGGCTAGGAATCACCATAGTATGAAACTCCTAAGCACTTTAGGATTTTGCAAAAAGGATAGTTTGAGATTTGGGCACACATGTATCAGCTCCAATGGAGGGAAAAATAGTGGGGAGGGATACATCCCCCTGATGACTATGAAGACATGAACTAGAGTTGCAAGAAGTATTAGGTGGGAAAGATGTAGAGTTTTTGTTCTCCTTTTCTAGTGTTTCCTAATACTTTAAAGAAGTGGAATATGTGATATTATTATTTTTCCCAGGTTTTTGATGTGCCTAATGCAACTAAAAAAGTGTTTGTCTAGGTCAAAGCTCTAGCTTTCTAAGAAATCTACCTTGTCTAAAGTATTTAAACTTTATAATTAAGTGAGTACTTTGTTACGAGATTTATAATAGGCCTGTAAAAGCCATTGTGTTAAGAGATTTACAATAGGCCTATTAGAACCAATCTATTAAGATATTGAAATGTCCCTTTCTCTGATATTATATGATATTTCAAGCCTCAAATCAGATCTTTAAAATCAAACAACCAATATTTCAAAGATCCACCAATTTCTCAATAAACCCCAAATCGGGTATGCCAAAAATAGTGCCAAAAGCTTCACAGCTTCACCTATTATTAATAAATCTGAAAGTGGAAATTTTTTACAGAAATTTGAGTAGAATAACAGCCTATAAAATAAATTTCTAGATCTGTATAACATGCACACAATAGCTCCCAAATGGAGGACAAAAACAATGCTCATCAAGCTCCCAAAAATAGCACAAAATAGCCCGGAATCACCACAAAAAGTTAATAATCTATCACAAAAGTATAATCATATCCAAATAAATATATTCAGCTCTATTTTAACATTTAAAAGTCTGATATACAGCAGCAACCCAAACTGATATGAAATACTCAACCGAAAACACCAAACTCTTACAAAAAATACACTTGAAAACTCACAAATCTGCACTGTTCAGCACAAAGGCAAACTCTGCATGAGCATGCACATGGAATGGCTTCAAACTCCTATCCTTAGCCTTCCTTGAAACCTGAAAACTCCTGTTCTTGGGTCTCCTTCTTCACAAGTTTGGCAGCCTCTGAAGAACAACAAAGCAATGCGCAGAAATCAAGTTTTGGCATCAGCCCAAAATGCCTCCAAACCCCTTAAAAGAGGGCATAACCCTAACTCACATCCAAGAGGGGTTAATAAAACATATTTTAATAATAATTTTCATTTATTAGTCCATTAGCTTCCAAAGATTATCTCCTTTTTCTGAAACTTCACCTTTTTGGGCCTGCCTGCCTTAGCAAAGATTATTATTTTTAATTATTTGAAAAGGGGACATGACAAGTCCTCCCCTCCCAAATATTTCTTGTCCTCAAGAAATGGTTGAACAATAATCCAATCAATCCAACTGGATCCTAAATGTAGTCATGAACTATACTACTACCAATTAACACAGGCTCCTACAATATCCTCTGCAATATGACCAAGAGGAATCTATAATCAAGCTGACAATTATAGCTCAACCAAACTCCAAAATCACCATTGTCACAGTCAAAAACCCATGAGACACAAACTCTTAGAAAATTAGAACCTAAGTAAAGTGGACAAATCAAACTGCCAACACAGTAAATACCATCAACGTATGCCACTGGCCTATATAGAATGTACAGTCCAACTCTGCAACAATGGTGAATGCTCTCGAATGAAACTGTACCAAGTATGGAGAATCCACACACTGTACAACTCCTATAGTCAACACAACTCTGCAAATCATTGGCCACTGTCTCATACCCATAACTCCCATGCACTGCTGATGGTGAAAAGACATTACAAGATAAAGAGCAAGAAATGGAACCCAAACCAAATTTTCCATGAACAAGTGATATAGCCCACTATGACTGACCACCAACTAATTCAGGAGATTTCATAGCCAAAGGAGTAGAATTAGTAACAACAACTACTGAAGCATCACTCCCAAACTCCTGCTCTAAGTCATGTATTATCAAGTTGTCAACTATAGAACCTATTGCCATGTCATGCCCATCACAACTCTCATCCCAAGGCATCAAATTGTCCCATAACTGATGACAAGCACTAGGAACCAAAGTACATCTTTGTATCATCATCTCATTAACATGGTCATCAAAGGTAAATTGATGAGCATACCTCCCAGTGTAGTGTTGATGGAATGTGCCAATCTCAGTCGGTGGCTCAGACTACAATCCAAATGAAACTAACTACAATCGATCACTAACCAAGTTGGAATTGACTACTACCTCTGAAGACATTGCTAAGGGAGTAATATTACTAGTAGGAATCATGCCAACTGCCAGATCACCAACAACACACATGATCTTTGATACAACATCTCTAGTTTTCGTGCCATTAGTACTAGAGATCACCACCATGTTAGGCATACCACAACAATCGACTGCAACACCCAACTTAACTGAACCTGACTCTATTGAGGATGAACCTGATATGCCAATGTTAGTATCAAGGATGGATGCATCCCCATCTCCACTGTCTTTGACAATCTCGACCATGGACATCCTCATATCACTAGACACCACAGCTTGTGACTGTACAGAATCTGGTAAAGATTGTAGTTGCTCTAACTCCATGGTCACCTTAGCCAAATGAAATTGTGACTCCTTGAAAGCCAACTGTGTACTCTCAAGAATCTCAGAAGTCACCTCAAGCTACTGAGTAAGCATACTCACCTCATCTTCCTTGGCCAACAATGCATCGTATGTTGTACTGCCCCACTCCATAAGATAATCTCTATCAGCTACCAACTGCATATAATCCTATCTCAAAATCCAAATAGCCTCCCATAAAGAGTGGAACTCTGTCAAGGAAAGATAATTGCCTCCTTGCTCATCACTAGTAGGAGAACCCCATCCATAAACTGCTAATAATTGACGAATAGCATCAAAATGTTGGCAAGCAATACCAATGTCTCGCTCACTAACTCTCAACTGACTAGACACATGATGGCACTGGCTAGACTATATCCTACAAACCTCCTTTGATGCACTATCTAAAGGAGTATCCTCAAGGTTACTGGTCTCTAGAGTATTACCATCCATATCATGCGAATCAACTCCAAAGCTCATATCAACATACAGAGTATCAAAAATTGTAGCACTACTATCCAACTCCTCTGTACCAAAAGAAGCCACCAAGGAAACTAAGTCTTCAAAATTTCCCACTGCATCCTCCTAGATGTCATCAATGCCAATATGATCCTGGGACTCATCTATACACACTGCTAAATGTGAAAGATCATCAACACATTCCAGAAAGTATGGTCGACTGGATATATGAACAAAGTCCAACACTGGTGTATAAAAACTAATACCAACATCAGACAAGCTGCTAGCACAAGAAAAGACAACACCGTGCAATCTGCTAATCAAATCCATGATAGCACCCAAACAAACACCGCTACCAAAAAGTGTTAAAGATCTCCAGTCAACTGAATACCAAACACCAACATAACAATCTCAATTCCATATCTATAAACTAGAATCAGCTGGTAACTCAAGAAAACTCCTCACTTGAGTAATATGACCAATACCAACTAACTCCACATACCTGTCATGATGAGATAATGAAGTCACAATATTGTCTTGGTTCACTTTCAGTTGGCTAGACAAATCATGTGAAGTACTACCAGCCTCAACCTCATGTGATGAAGCATCTAAGTATGCTTGGTACTCTTTCTTAGAAAATTCATGAATGTTCAATGTCTACTCATCTCTACCAGGTATCTCACCATCATGCACAACAAAATGCTCATAATCATCATCTGAACCCACTACGTTGTAGTCACTGCCTATTGTAACTATACCATCCTGAATACCTGTAACATCACCCTTTGACGACTTGTATACACTTGTCTCAATTTGAGTATCAAGTTGACCATTACTATCAATCTGCGTAATATCCTTTCTCACTATCTCCTATGGCAGAGTAGAATCTGAGACCTCTTCCTAGCTATAAGCTAGTTTCTCAAACTCCTCATGCAACTTCTTGGTAATTGTGTCATCTTCCCTATGAGAAAATTTTCCAAATAGAAATCTAGTCAATTTATCCACCTTAGCTGGGTCGGACAACATGTCATTCATCATACAGTGGTGCTCAACCAACTGTTCAAACATGTCATGGCTTATTTTTGCAAGTTTATCTCGAATGTCTAAATAACCATCCTTTCTATTGTTTTGACTCTGGATATTAATTGTCCAAGATTGTGTCCTCTGAGACTCTATACTATACTTGTCCATTCTGGATAAAGTAGAGTGTAACCCCAATAGGTTATAACTTCTTCAAACACCAAGAACCTAACATGCAAATGATTAGAAGTAGCATGCAACCATAGATTTTGACATGTAGCTGATTAGAAGCAACATGCAACTACCAAATTCACCAAGAAATAACATGAAAATGATTAGAAGTAGCATGCAACCATAAATTTTGACATGCAGCTGATTAGAAGCAACATGAAACCATAAATTATGACATGCAAGATTTGGGTAGTTGTCAAAACTGACATGCAAACTTCTACAAAACCTAAGGCTGGCAAGATCATAGCTCTGATACCACTGAAATGTCGCTTTCTCTGATTTTATATGATATTTCAAGCCTCAAATCATATCTTTAAAATCAAACAACCAATATTTCAAAGATCCACCAATTTCTCAATAAACCCCAAATCGGGTATGCCAGAAATAGTGTCAAAAGCTTCACAGCTTCACCTATTATTAATAAATCTGAAAATGGAAATTTTTATAGAAATTGAGCAGCATAACAGCCTATAAAATGAAATTTCTAGATCTTTATAATATGCACACAATAGCTCCCAAACAGAGGACAAAAACAATGCTCATCAAGCTCCCGAAAATAGCACAAAATAGCCCAGAATCACCACAAAAACTTAATAATCTATCACAGAAGTATAATCATATCCAAATAAATATATTCAGCTCTATTTTAACATTTAAATGTCTGATATACAGCAGCAACCCAAACTCATATGAAATACTGAACCGAAAACACCAAACTCTTACAAAAAATACACCCGAAAACTCACAAATCTGCACTGTTCAACACAAAGAAAAACTTTGCATGAGCATGCACATGGAATGGCTTCAAACTCCCATCCTTAGCCTTCCTAGAAACCTGAAAACTCCCATTCTTGGGTCTCCTTCTTCACAGGTTTGGCAGCCTCTGAAGAACAACAAAGCAATGCGCAAAAATCAAGTTTTGGCATTAGCCCAGAATGCCTCCAAACCCCTTAAAAGAGAGCATAACCATAACTCAAGTCCAAGAGGGAATAATAAAACATATTTTAATAATAATTTTAATTTATTAGTCCATTAGCTTCCAAATATTATCCCCTTTTTTTGAAACTTCACCTTTTTGCGCCTGCCTGCCTTAGCAAAGATTATCATTTTTAATTATTTGAAAAGGGGACATGACAAAGATTCACTTGATACACTTGTTAGAATTTAACAATACCTTGATCCTTCAATTTTCACTATGATGCTAATAACATATTTTCTCTATTGAAACTTTAATAACCTCTTTGTGACTAATCTACAATATCTCCTCACTACATTTCTTGATCACCTTACTCCTTCACAATAATTAACTCACTAATTTACCTTTAGCTTTGCATTCATGCATTCCTATTTCTTGTAACATCAATTTCTAGCTTGAAACCTTTCTTTTGTATTCATCTCATGAAGCTTTTAGATTGCAATCAATGATCCACATTCTTCATTTTTGTCACTTGACCTTTTCATTTTTTGAATTGGTCCATCACACTATATATACAGATTAATGATGTGTAATCATGGTGTAATTATCTCCTCAAACTTAAAAAAATGATTCATTCTTGACAAAATGGTTTAAATAAGATTTTGTATCATTCCAAACTAATATGCTCAAACTATTTAACTCTACACATATACTTTCCTGATGCTTGGCAATGCTTGGTTCTTCATGTTGCCCCTCGACATGAACTATACTTAGCTAGAATTGTTTTATTACTAAAACACTCATCTTCTATAACACTTGACAAAAATTGGAATGCTCAATGACTATTGGTGTGCTCAACAACTATGTCTACCTCAATACATACTAAACTTCTAAACTTCTTATTTTACCTTGGTCTTTGTAGTGGCTCGGCTGCAATGTTGACCAACCAACTATGCCTTGTGAATGACTAAGTATTTTGTACTAATTGAAAATACTAGGTTTCCTTTAGGGTCAACAATCTCCCGCTCTAGCTTTAGTCAAAAAAACACTTATCACATCTTAATATTTGTCATAATAAAAACTTCAAAAATTTCAACCCCCCCTTAGGTTGTACTCCACACCTATAGTTCACTCATCATATTGGTGTAACTTACATTTGCAAAATCTTTTCAAAAGGATTTTTTTTTCAACTCTTTCTCCTTATTACTCCATTTCCACGTTATTTTTCTTAGACATAATATACATTTACTTTTCAAAATCTTCATAAATTTCCCCCTTTATACTAATACTAACATATAAACACTTCCCCCTATTTTTTGTCACATTAAATTGGGGCCCAAGGATTATATCAAATTCTTTCAAAAATGGATGGTGCAATCCCATAACAATAGCCATGGTTTTATCCCAATTGTTCTTGAGTGTCAAGAACTTGTCTTTCAATGATCTCTAATATAGCTAAGAGATTCACCATGTTTTCTACTATAGACTATTGTCAACTTTGCATAAGTTCCTTTATAACCTATAAATGTCTTTGCATTACTTCCAAATGAGGTAATAATAGGGCTTGTATGGAAGTAATCTCATTTCTAATGCTACACTCCTCATGTAACAAATTTGACTACTTACTTTGTAGAAATCTAATATTTGAAAAATAAAGTGAACTAGAACTAGGATCCATGTTTAAATCTAACCCACACTTCTATAGATCTATATTTTTTTTTTCCATCTTTTCCCTTATTTACTATGTGAAACCTAGGATGTTGCATATTTTAGCAAACAATTTGTTTTCATTAGTTACTAATTGCTCCAAATTAGTAATCAGAGTGGAAAGCTCAACCTCCTTAATTATAATTTTAGTGGTAACCTTCTCCAATACTCTATTCTCAAATTTTCTTTCTGACCACTCCATAAACTTAATTTCTCTTGAGTATCTATATTAGAGACATTTAACTTCTTCAATATCTTGCTAAATTGTTCAATTATGGGGGCCTTCTTATCCAAATCATCTACAACAACATTATCAAGAAAGATATCTTTGATATCATATAACACTTTCCTTTTTTGATTTAGTGTTTTAAACCTAAGAATAATTTGATGTTCTTGTATAGGTACTTCTAGACTCATTCTTCATGGCTCCTTTCTAGTCTTCTTGGCCTTCTTATGCTCTTCATCTATCTTTTTCTCTCTTGTTGAGTTGGTTCATGTTTCTTCTCCTTGTCATCTTGAATATTGAGCTCACTAGTGGACCTCATCTATCTTGCCTCCTTTTCTCCTTATTACAGAGGTCTTCAGGCATATGGTCTATCACTAGTATTCGATTAATCTTCTTTATCTTCCCAACCATTCTCATTCTTCGCATCCTCTATATCAACATTGGTACTTCCCTCTGTGACATCATCTTTCTATTATGGTTCTTTTTTGTTTTCTCCTTCATTGGTTGATCAACTCTATTACTTAGCTTCACCACTATGTACATCTCCTTGACTAACTTCAAAACTTATGAAATGATAGAGTTGGAATAATAGGTGCCAAGTCTACCTATTGTAATCTCACTTGTGTGCCAATCTTAGGATAGCCCTATACTTGTACAAGCATAGGGTTTGGATTCAATATAACTTCATGCACTAACTTAGACTATGGAGATTCCACCTTCCTCTCTAACTTAGCTAGCACAAATTTCTTATCCTTAGGTTTAGCCTCTACATTTTCCTCATTTTTCACATCCTTAACTGAGATGACTTTTGGTTCATCTTCAATTATCATTGTTTCATTTTTTTCTCCTCCTTTTTGAATAATATCATCATTGAAATGTTTTTTTTTGTCTAACTCAACATTCTAAGGCTCATCTTGCTCACTCGAGTCATTTTTATTCTCATCATGAACCATAAGCCCATAGACTTTCTTCCAAATGATTTTATTCTCTTCAACCACATTCTCTATTTTTCTTTTCAAAATTATAAATTGTTTCCTCAATTTATTGTTATGCTCACTCATAGCTTTGGATATTTACTTTCTTTTCTTCTCAAGCATTACATTTTCTAGAGTTTCTCCTCTTATTTTTCTCTCATTCTTCAAGGAATATTGTCATCTTTCATCAATCCTACTATAAAACTCATTAGGTATCAAATTACCTAGCTCTAATGGTGTGTACTTAAATACTACCATCATATCCAAAAGTGTTTACTCAATCTTAGCTTTATCTACAGTGTCCATTGTATCATACATAAAAAATCTAAAACATATCATTCCAATACTCCCCCTAATATTCTCACAAAGCTCATATATTTTCTAGGGTGGCTTGTGTGTTGCAATCCTGAATTGACTTGTGTCTTATTACTCAATCCTCTCTTCATCATCTTTAGGCATAATGACTCTTCTCCTCTTGTTCCTTGCAGGCTTGTTTGGCTCAACTTCCTCTACTAAGTTATTCTTTATCTTTGTCAATATTTTCCTTTTAACAAGCTTAGTAACTTTGGCTACTCCTTTCTTGGGCTTGGCAACATGTGTAGTAGATGCCCTAGTCCTTTGTCTTGTGACAATTTATGTTGAAGGAACTAGCTTGGTGGTTTTTTTGGTGCTTTTCCTTGACTATGACTTAGCAAGCATAATCTATTTACCCTTTCCTTCTACTTTCTCTTCTTCATTGCCTTCTTCCTCTTCTTCACTAGACATGTCCTCATGTTTGCACTTGGTGATTTTTAATGGTGCCTCTTGTTTGGCTCCTTCACCAAATCTTCTTTCCAAGTTCTCTTCAATATTAGGTGTCGGTTCTCGATTACTACATTCTCTACTTAGGTGACTAGTCTTTAGACAGTGAAAGCATACTAGACCAATTCTTTTCTAGTTTTTAGATTGACCTCTAAGATGTATTCTTACACAATTTTTTGTTATATGTCCAAACTTTCCACATAACTAATAAGTGATCCACGTATTATAATCCCAATTTTATTGCATTACCTAGCCTAATTGTATTTCCTTGACCTTTAGGTGTCCAACTATGTTTTGCATTAGATTTATAATCTTGTGCCTTGTGGATATACTTTTGAGAATAACCTTCAAATCTAGACATGGTGTGTTACTAGTCTTTGATCTACACTCATATGCTTGATGTCTACACTTATTGCAATTAAAGCATTTACCTTCAAATTTATGATTAGGATTGGACTTACCAATTTTTCTCTTGCAAACATTTGTTCTTTGATTTTTCATTTCTTTATTCTCCATGGTTTGATGACTCTCCTTTCTCGGTAGATGATATGAACTTTGTATAGCCTAGTCCAATAGTATCATGAGGTCTTCTTTGTGCTCTCAATTTTTCATCAAGTTGTCTCATGGCCTCTCCACATCCATTCATTCTCTGAATGATTTCCTTTTCATCTCTTAATTCATTTTTTAGCTGATTATTCTCTAATCTCATATTTGCAATCTCTTTCACCTTCCTTATAATTTCATGATTGGCACTTACTAATAGATTGACCATGTCAAATTGATTGTGTGTTAGCCTTTGTACTTCATTGATCCTTTCATCAAATCTTTTAGTCATTTCTCTCTTATCCTCATCAGACATTGTCTTGTCTTCTTTTTCCTTTTTTCTTTTGTTCAATTATTTTATATAGCCTTGTTGAGTGTATTTCATGTCCTTTATTTAGTTTTCTTACTTTTTCATTTAGGATGTTGTTTTTCTCCAATAGATTTCCTATTGATGCATCAATTTCACAAGATATTCCTTCATCACATAAATCCTCAATGATTTCTTCCTGGTATTGTGTATCATTTTGCTAGATTGCCACCTCCTTTCTTATTTTCATGAATTTCCCCAGTTCCTCATTTGCATCCTTAACTTGTTCCAATACAATCTACAAAACATGATTTTGATTTTCAATCACCTTTCCCAATTTGTAGGATTCCATCTCCAAGATGTTTGACTCTCAAGTGGTTATACTTCTTTCTTAGAGATATGAGCTCTAATAATTATTATTAGAAATCTAATGGGAAAGTGAGATGATGAGAGGGGGGAGGTGAATTAAAATCTTCAAATCTTTTACCAATTTAAACTTAATCCATACTAAACATTATTTTCACCACATTATCGTTAATCATACATCATCATGTAACAACATGTAATATTAGATCGAACATCTACTTGCATGAATGAAACATATAAATAAATAATCAACACATAACACAAGATTTGGTAACACAGAAACCCTCCAAGGTGAAGGTAAAATTGTGGTGGGGATTACACCCACGAAATCTTCACTACTAAAGCAATAAAATGCCTATTAGGGATACAATTTTGATCACTTATGATGATCTACTTTGTGAGAGGTCTAATCTAATAAATTTTTACAAGACTATTAAATCTACCTTGACTAAGGGATTTAAACTTCACAATTAAGTGAGTACTTTGTTAAGAGATTTACAATAGGCCTATTAGGACTACCCTGTTAAGAGATTCACCTGATACACTTGTTAGAATGTAACAGTACCTTGATCTTTTGGTAAGCACTAAGATGTTGATAACATATCTTCTCTATCTAAACTATAATCACCTCTCTATGACTAATCTATAATATCTCTTCACTACACTACTCGGTCGCCTTAATCCTTCACAATATTTATCTTATCGATTCACCTTCAACTTCACATTCATGCATTCATCTTTCTCACAACATCAATTTATGTCTTGAAACCCTTCTTTTATAGCCATCTCATGAAGCTTCTAGATCACAATCAATGATCCACATACTTCCTTTTTGCCTCTTGACCTTTCTAATTTTTTTATTGGTCCATCACACCACATAGGGATTAATGATGTGTAATCACAGACATAATTATCTCCTTGGTTAGCTCCTCAAACTTAAAAGCATAATTCATTATCATCAAAATGGTTTACATAAGATTTTTTTTCATTCCAAACTAATTTTATCGAACTATATAACTCTACACATATACCTTTCTAGTGCTTGACTATGCTTGGTTTTTCATGTTGTCCCTCAACATGAACTATACTTGGCTAGAACTACTTTCTTACTAAAATACTCGACTCATATATCACTCCAAAATAATTGGGATGCTTTGTGACTTGATATTCTTGACAGCTATGTCTACCTTGGCACATACTAAACTTATACACTTCTTATTTCAACTTGGCCTTAGTAGTGGCTCAGTCATAGTGTTGACTATCCAACTCTACCTTATAAACGACCAAGTATTTTGCACTGATTTACAATACTAAGATTGTCTTCAGGGTCAAAACTTACTACATACATAATGTCAAACATAATAGCCATCAAATATATCAAAATACCAATCAATATTATATATCATGCCAAGGCCACATTTTTGTTAGGCAATTGTTTCTTATCTATATCAAACCTATGAGAACACTTGTTGGTATTGGTTTATGACATGTCATTCTCAATACCTTCAAGATATCATTTGCATACTTAGTTTTATATATAAATCTCATATTTTATTCAATTATCAAGTGATAAGAATTTATTTCACTAATCCCTATTAGAAATGCTTTGGTGACTCAGTTATTCAAGTTCCAAATGTCCAGATAAAACTTTTTTACTTAGTATAGTGAGCTCAATTAAACTAATAATGTATCCAAGCTAAACTTTCTACTTAGCAAGTTACTAAAAATCAACATACAAGAATAAGACATGAAAGATCAACACATAACACAGTGATTTATGTGGAAACCCAATTTGGGAAAAACCACCAGTAACATGCTACTCAATTCTCACTCTTCTAAAGTGATGCCCTGTAAAAGGCCTACCTTGTTAAAGGCTACCACACACTGTTAAATGTGACCTGGTTAAAGGATTTTAACCTATTAGAAGTGGGCCTAGTTAGAGGACTTTAGAACATTCACTTGGAATGACAGCCTATTAAAGGATTTACAAATGGTTGTTAAACCAACCTAAGTCCATAGGATTTTACCCTAATTGATACAATTGTTAGAGAGTAACAACAAGGGCTTTTGACCTGATACAACTCACAACTTAACTTGCAAATTTTAGATTTTGATTCAACTCATAAATTTGCCTAGCTTTTAATCTCTGTGGCTCTGACAACTTGTCCTCCTTTCAAGCTTTGTCTCATTGAGTCTTCATGCTCGATGTACCAGTGCAATCTCCTATATCACCACTTATCAAAGTAGAGTCTTTGTGCTATGTTCTTCCTTCTTGATGCCTTCACCTTGACATCCAACCAACCACTTAGCAACCTCACAAGAAAAGCTTGCTTCTTTACCTATAACTCCTTAAATAGAAGTCTAGAATACTTTTCCTACTCATAGTCTTCCCAGTTTTAATTTTAGCTCGAATGGATTAGGTAAGATTCAATGAATCTACCTCATATCTTGTTCCTTCTAGAAACATCATGAAGAATCCTCCTAAATTTTCTCTAAAATGGTTTACCTAAAATTCCATGCCTCCAACTCATCATCCTTATCCGCCATCTAGTTCATTAAATTCAAGGTAACAAATTTGTTGACTTAGATCTGGTGATTCTTTGACTTTTCAAATAATGTAGTAGCTTGGCACTATTGAAATTCTAATGCTTGGCACATACTGTGTTACTCAGCATCAACTAAGTTTTCTGATGCTTGACACCTACTATGGATTCACTCAACATCAACTATGTTTTACTGATGCTTGGCACCTATTACTTTTCTCGGCACCTGAACTTGCTCAGCTTCTTTTGTATCACTTGGCACACACTAGATTTTGCATTTTCTTGGCACTTACTAATAATCTTCCCAGCATGAACTAGCTTTCTCGGCACCCACTAATGAACTTAGTCAAGCTTTGTAGGTAGCTTTGTTACAACTTGTTCTTCCAGAGTTTCTAAGTGTATCCAACCTCTGTATCTTCAAGTGTATTATCAATAAATCATTTTACCATTGTCTTAACTAACTCTTGTACTTCATTACAAAACCATAACTCAACCTTTCCCTTAGATGCTTTTGTTACATCTTATTGATCAAATCCTCTTCATCAATCAACTAAGTGATAATACTTGGATCTTTATAAGCAATTATCATTCCAGCAAATAGCAAGTTAGACATTAGTGACATAACAATGATTGAAAACATTCTTTATCAACAATCTCCCTCTTTGCAAACAATCTTCCTTCTTCAATAGTGATCTTTTCAATCAGATTCCAACAATCTCCCTCTTTGACATTGATGGAAAACCAAACTAATTAGCCAAGTTATCAAAAATTCTAACTAGGTTAAAACAATAAATCAAATGCCAAAAAGAAAACTTTATTCAAAACTATTCAATCTATCAGCAACTTTAAATTTCTTATGACTCCCTCTAAATTCTATAAGCAACTCCCTCTTTCAAAGTATTAGGGATATTCTATTTTGCTAATACATTGTCTTCTACCCTTTTTTCTTCTCTCTCTCTCTCTAATTTGTTATCCTAATTTCTTTGATTCTACTTCTCTCTCTTAACTTTTGTTTCCTTTCTCCTTCCTTTTTTCTTTTTTTCTACTAATTCTCCCTCTTACATTTTGTTCCTTTAAATTTTCTATTTCTCCCTCTACATATAATTTCTCCCTCTACATGCATTGATCAATTTTTTCTATTTTGATATCATCTACTTTAATCAGTCTAGCTACTTCTCCCTTTGTCCATTTGATTCATTAGATTTGATCAGTTTCTGCTATTTCTCCCTCTTTGAAAAAAATGTTGAAGACATATTATTCTAGCATCTTTTCATGCAAGTGTAGCATTTGTAGGAACTCCAATTTTCTCCTTCTGTCACCTTGCTTGTGACTTTTTTGGAATTTCAATACTTTGATTACTTCAGGCAAAAACCTAAAGTAAGTATCCTCTACATCAATTTGTAACATTTCAATAATCAACTCATTTGATGTAGGGCAGTTTTATTGTTGCTCAAATAGCCTTGGAACTTACCTCTAAGATACTCAAATGCATCTTTAGGCAGTGCTTTTGTGAAGATGTCAACAATTTGTTCCTTTGAACTAACATATTCCATCCTCACTTGCTTGTCTTCAACCAATTCTCTTACATAGTGATACTTAATTTTAATATTCTTTGTTTTAGCATGCATCTTAGGATTCTTTGATATGTTGATGGCACTTGTGTTATCACAATAGAGTATCATAGTTTTAGTCATTTCTTCCTTCATACCTTGCAAAAAATGTTTGATCCATACAATATTGGTGCAGTTGATAGCAGCAGCAACATACTTAGCTTCTATTATGGACTATGAGGTACAACTTTTCTTTTTGCTAGTCTAAGTGACTAATATTTTACCTAAGAAAAGTGCTCCTCCATTGGTGCTTTTTTTTTTCATCAATATTACCTCCCTAATCTACATCAGTGTAGGCTTTCAATTCAAAATTTCTAGTCCTCTTGTAATATAATCCAAATTCATCAGTTCCTTTTAGATACCTCATTATTCTTTTCACTTCCATAAGATGATTTTCTCTTGGGTTTGCAAAAAATCTTCCCACTATTCCAACAACTAATGCAATGCTTGGTCTACTATGTACAACATACTACAACTTTCCAATCATTAATCTATACATTGTCTGATCTACCTCAGCTGACTCATCATTCTTGGATAGTTTATGTCCTATTACCATTGGTGTACTAACTAGTTTTGAATCTTCTAAGCAAAATGTTTTGTGTATCTTCTTGATATATTTTGATTGAGCCACAAATATACCATGTTTTAGTTGATGTACTTGCAAGCCAACAAAGAATTTGATTTCTCCAAACATTGACATCTCAAGCTCATGTTTCATTTGATCAGCAAAATCTTTGCATAGGGCATCTTTTCCTCCAAATATTATATCATCAACAAAGATTTTAGTTATCAAAATGTCTTTATCTTTTTCTACCTTGATGTATAGATTGTTATTGTCATATGTTCTCTCAAATCCTATCTTCACAACATATTTATGTAGTCTCTCATTCCATACTATAGGTGCTTGGTTCAAACCATAGAGTGTTTTATGTAGTTTAAAAACCATATCTTTGTTGTTGTCATCAACAAATCGCTCTAGTTGTTCTATGTAAACTTCCTCTTCTAGTGTACCATTCAGAAAGGAAAACTTTGCATCCATTTGGTATACCTTGAAACCTTTGTAGGTAGCATATGCAAGTAGTGTTCTTACTCCTTCCATCCTTGCAATAGGGAAAAATGTTTCCCCATAGTCCAGTCCTTCTTCTTGTGAATAACCTTTACAAACTAGTCTACCCTTATTTCTTTTGATCTCACCATTCTCATCTAGCTTGTTTCTAAACACCCACTTGCTACCAATCACATTTTTATCAGCTAGTCTAGGAACTAAATTCCAAGTTTTGTTTTTCTCTAACTAATCTATCTCTTCTTCCATAGCTTTATGCCAATTATCATCTTGTAGTTCATCTTTCACTATTTTGGGCTCAATATTGCTCAGCAGACATGATTCATTTCTTAGTCTATTACTTGTCATTGGTATGGCTTCCTTTTTACCAATGATTTTTTTAGTAGAGTGGTGTCTTCTCACATACTTGGATAGTCTTGGTTCGGTCCTTCTTTCCATGTTTGATCGTTCAACTTCAAAGTCACTGTGTACATCTCTTTCTGGTATTTCATCATCTCTCTCATGTGTACTAATTTCAAAATCAGAATGTGCATTTTCTTCATTCCACAACTAAGCTTCTAAATGTAGCTTGACATTCACTGGTTGTGACTCGACCAATATTGAAATTTTTTGTTGATTCCCAACTTGATTGGCAACTTCATCTTCAGAAAATATTCCTTCATAAAAGTACACAAAGTTTATATACTCTTCTAGTTTCTTAGATTCATCAGCCTAAGCCTTTGCATGCTCATCAAAATTTACATTTGTACTCTCCACAATCTTGTTAGTGTTAGTATTCAAACACTTATATGCTTTACTTCTAGTGGAGTATCCAAAGAATATGCCTTCATCACTCTTTGAATCAAAATTGCCATTTCTAGAATCTTTAAGAATATAACATTTAGAACCAAACATTTTGAAATGTTTTACATTGGCTAAGTGACCATATCATAGTTCAAAAGGTGTTTCATTTGTACCTTTCTTGACTTGAACTTGATTCAAGGTGTAGACAACAGTACTTATAGCTTCTTTCTAGTATTTTAGTGCAACATTCTTCTCCATCATTAATGTTTTGGCATAGTCTATCACTGATCTAATCCTCCTTTCTGCAATGCCATTTTCTGGGGGAGTTCTAGGTGTTGATGTTTGTCTTTTAATTCCTTTGTCATTGCAAAATGTCTCAAATTATTTTGATGTAAACTCTCCTCCTTTGTCTAATCTTAGGCACTTCAGACTCTTTCCTATTTCCTTCTCAACCTTGGCCAAATACCTCTTAAAAATTTGAAATGCATCAAATTTTTGTTTTGAGAACATGACATTAATCATGCTAGAGTAGTCATCAACAAACAACATTATATATTTGTCTCCTTTGTAGCTTTGTACTTCTATTGGGCCACATAAATCAGTATGCACTAACTCTAGTACTTATTTGGAAGTGTAGGCTTTGCTTTTGAAACTTGACTTGGTCATCTTTCCTAGCTGACATTGTTTGCACATTGTATTTTTAGGCTTCTTCAACTTAGGAAAACCTCTAACTTTCTTCATTTTTTTGATGCTAACAAAATTATCAAAGTTGACATGACATAGCCTTTTATGCCATAGCCACACATTATCAAATCTAACAATAAGATAGTTTGCATCTTCCATATCTAGGTAAAAAAGATTACTCCTACTTTGGTCTCTTTTTCTTATCAGATTTCCATCAATGTCATAGAGTTTGGAAAATTTATTTTCAAATTCTACTTTGCAACCTATATTGCCTAATTGTGACACACTTAGCAGATTATAGTTTAAACCTTCAACATAGTATGCATTATCACATGAAATTTTCTCTATAAATTTAATAGAACCTTTTCCTTTGATTAGACATGGAGCATCATTTCCAAATCTAACACTATTTCCATCATATTGAGTAAAGGTAACAAACTTACTTTTGTCTCCTGTCATGTGATGTGAGCATCCACTGTCTATGATCCACCTATCATTTTTGTTTAAACAGGTTACTAGTTTTGTTGCCTCATCTTCATCAGACTCATCCTTCATGGCTACATAGACTACCTCATCATCATTTTCATCAAAATCCTCCTATTCAACAATGTAGTACTTTTTTCCTTTGTCTTTGTAATCTCTTCTATCATCTTCTCTTATGTTCTTGTTCTTGTTGTCTTCTCTATACTTCTTCTTCTATGTGCATCTTACAGCAATATGTCCTACTTCATTACAATTAAAACAAATTATAGGAATCTTACCTTTGAATTTGTCTTTACCTCTATGAAATCTTCTAGCTAGTAGTGCTTCCAATTGTTCCACATCTTCTTCATATGTGCTGCTATCACTGGATGCATATTTTACCTTCTTCTTCTTCTTTGGTTTCACCTCCTCAATATCATTCAATGATATCTCAACCCTGAAAGTAGATTCAAGATTCTTAGGTCTATAGTTGTCAAAGTTGGACAACTCAAATGTAGTGAGTCTTCCTACTATACCTTCATGAGTTAGTGTGTTTCCTAGTACACATCTTAATTCTTGTATGGCTGAAACTCTAGTAGCATAGATGGGGAGCAAGGTTCTTAAGAATTTTCTATTAACAGTGTCATCTTCTAAATGAATACCCAAACTTCTTATTGCACTTATTACTTCTTTCATTCTATGGCATATTGAGCAACATTCTCACCTTCCTCCATTTTCATGTCATCAAACTTTCCTTTGAGGCTTTCTCTTTTTTCTCTTTTAACATTTTGATCTCCTCCATAAATATCAGTCAAGGCTTTCGACATCTTGAATGTAGAGTCACATCCCTTGATGTCATCAAATTTAGCATAGTTGAGGGCAAAGGCAATCTCCAGCATTGTCTGATTATGCTCCTTCTTTTTCTTCATATCTTCTGTAGTGGGTATAGCTAGATCAACATGTTCTACTTCAAGTGAGGTTTGTGCATGGTCACTTATTAATCCAAGGTGTAGCTTCATTAACTTTTTTCATATAGTGAAGTTATCTTTGTTGAGCTTGGGAACTTCTCTCTTGGACATCTTGATCTTCTTGCTTCTAGTACCTTTAAACTAAATCAGTAGATGGCTCTGATAACAATTGTAAGAAATACTTTAGAATAATTGAGAGGGGTTGTGAATCAGTTATTCAAGGTCCAAATGTCCAGATAAAACTTTTTTACTAAGTATAGTGAGCCCAATTAAAATAATCATGCATCCAAGCTAAACTTTCTACTTAGCAAGTTACTGAAAATCAACATGCAAGAATAAGACATGAAAGACCAGCACATAACATAGTGATTTACATGGAAACCCAATTTGGGAAAAACCACCAATAACATGCTACTCAATTCTCACTCTTCTGAAGTGATGCCTTGTTAAAGGCCGACCCTGTTAAAGGCTACAACACATTGTCAAATGTAACCTGGTTAAAGGATTTCAACCACCCTATTAGAAGTGGGCCTAGTTAGAGGACTTTAAAACGTTAGAGTAAATAATTATTTATTTATTATTTATTCTATTTACTTAAGCTTACTTAGGTTAATGCATTTATTTAATATTTTGTATTTAATGCATGTAGTGGATAGTTGTTGACAACACAGGAGTTTGTTCCCTTCTAGCATGTTCCACCTTTTGTGGATATATGCTGAGTTGTCATCCTTATCTTCTACCACCTTCTAGCTTGTTCTACAAGCTTCTATGAGCTCTTTATAAGTGGGCTCCCTCTTTGTATTTTCAATATATCATATGGCATTCTCATTGTAAATACATTTTCATTGTGTTTTCACATATTGTCTGTCATGTTCGTTTAGGGTTTTTCCCTTGCTCCATGCTCTTCCTCTTCTTGGCTTCTCTTTGACAGCTTCTACCATGTAGGTGATCTTGGGCATCTTTGGAGTTGGCTTTCCTCAACTCCAACATGGTATCAGAGCCTTCCTGCTGCTGCTTGGTTGAAGAATTTTTGAAGCCGTGATTTGAAGTCACAAACCCTAGTTTGTTTGTGCATTTTTTCTTCAAATCAAGAGATCAGTGATTTTTTGGAGCACTTTGGGCTCAAATGGACATCACCATTGGATTCGAAAGGCCGTTTGCAGTCAGGATTCATATAAAAATTTTCAATTTTGGAGACAAAGCTCCGGGAGGCAAAAAAATTTTGTTGCAAGGTTTTCCCATACGGATCGTATGGACACGTAGTGAAAAAAAATTTTAAAAAATATATTAAGGTGCTCCACCGAGCGGCTACCACCACAACACCTAGCGATTTTCGTCGTGCAGCTCGTCGGTCGCTGCCAGCAGCAGCGCCACCACAGAGCCGCTGTGGCACAGCGTCGCTAGCTAGCCACTCCGGCACCCCTCCTTCCTGGCACCTCTATCGGAGCTACGCTCCTTCTCGGCTCCTCCACTCAGTGGTTTTGTTTTTCCCATCATCTCTACCATTCTCTGTTCTGTTACCACCCAGTCAGCATTTTTTTGCACAAACAGCGCCACTTAGCACAGCGTGGGGATGACACGTGGCCTGGGCGCCACGTGGCACACTACCATGTGGACCCACCACGTCACCCCTGCCACATCGAATTTTGCCATGTGGCACCTTTTTTGCTGCGACAGCCTAGAAACTATCAAATTTAAATGCGTGAATTGATGATGTCAGTGCTTGCATCATCCATCCTTGCATGCACCTCTCCTATTTTGTTTTGGACCTACTTGTGGTTTTTTGGCCATAATTTTTGCATACGGAGGTATTTTTCTGATCCAAAAGAAGCAGCAAAAAGCTAGTTTCAAGATAGAGACTTTGGTGTAGGTATTTTTAGGTTTTGATGCTTTTTTGTTGCCTTTTTTTTAGTTGAGTTCTGAAGTCTTGTTTTTTGACTCCGACAAGCATATCTTGTGCGTCCCATGCCTATTTTTTGAAAACTTTATATTTTTGGAAAGCTGGTTCTATCATCTTTTCAGAAATGTGTTCCTTTTTCTTAGTTTTTGGCCCCTTACTTTTTTTATCATAGTTTTGGCATTTTAGCTATATGGTGGATATTTTGAGTGTTTTAGGCTCGAGGATCATTTTCCTGGCATGGTTTCTCTTGTTTTCAGTTGTACTTTCTTTTGTTGCAGCTCTTTTTCAGTTTTGATCATTGTAGCTATCATTTTGAAGTACTTTTTTGTATCGCACTGATATAAAGTGCCACTTTTGCATTCCGAAGATCATGAACATTGTTTTGAGTCAGTTGTACATGCACTATTTTCATAAAGCACCATGGGGGGACTGTTGTTTGTTATTTTAGGCATTCTCCCTTTGTCAAGTGAGTGTCCCTTCCATGACATTAGCCCCATGCAGAGTCATTTTGACTTTGTCTTTATAGGTGTATGTACCTCTTTTTCTCTCTCGTCATTCTTGGTTTGTTTGCAGGAGATATGGCCCACCTTCTTAGTTGCCTATCATCACACCCCATCTGCATTAAGGGGGGGTTATGCTATTGTTCTAATGCATCTGTGGTTTGATCGTTCAATAGTGTGAACTAAGTATTCAGTGGTTGATCCTATGTACAAGGCGATTGCAGTGGCTGGCTACCTATGCATTTCGGTGAGATGGATCATCTACCATATAGACATGCTCAGTTCGTGCCTTCTTCTTCCATGGAGGTTCTTCAGATTAGTAGTTTGATAGATTTGGGGCTTCTTTATGCTTCAGTGATGCTTCTTCATGATCACTCTCTATTCCTATTTTAGGGGACTTTTCCCTAGTTGGAGGCTTCTTCAATTCTTCACTAGGTTACCTCTCTTTGGGGAGGGTTTTTCCCACATGGTTTTCTCTCTTTCCCCATTTACAAAGGTTGCATCTTTCTTTGCATTGTACTCGGGTACCTAAAATGGCCTCGTTGCTGGGACCCATTCTACATTCATCTTAGTTCTGTGAGCTTAAGGCATTTCCCTAAGTTGCACTTAAGGGGGGGTGTTAGAGTAAATAATTAATTATTAATTATTTATTCTATTTACTTAAGCTTACTTAGGTTAATGCATTTATTTAATATTTTGTATTTAATGCATGTAGTGGATAGTTGTTGACAACACGAGAGTTTGTTCCCTTCTAGCATGTTCCACCTTTTGTGGATATGTGCTAAGTTGTCATCCTTATCTTCTACCACCTTCTAGCTTGTTCTACAAGCTTCCATGAGCTCTTTATAAGTGGGCTCCCTCTTTGTATTTTCAATATATCATAAGGCATTCTCATTTTGTTTGCACATATTGTCTCTCATGTCCATTTAGGGTTTTTCCCTTGCTCCATGCTCTTCCTCTTCTTGGCTTCTCTTTGATAGGTTCTCGCATGCAGGTGATCTTGGGCATCTTCGGAGTTGTCTTTCCTCAACTCCAACATAAAATATTCACTTGGAATGCCACCCTGTTAAAGGATTTACAAATGGTTGTTAACCCAACCTAAGTCCATAGGATTTTACCCTAACTGATACAATTGTTAGAGAGTAACAACAAGGGCTTTTGACCTGATACAACTCACAACTTAACTTGTAGATTTTAGATCTTGATTTAGCTCATAAATTTTCTTGGCTTTTAGTCTCTGTAGCTCTAATAGCTTGTCCTCCTTTCAAGCTTTTTCTCCTTGAGTCTTCATGCTTGATGTACCAATATAATCTCCTATATGGCCACTTATCAAAGTAGAGTCTCTGTGATCTATTCTTCCTTCTCAATGCCTTCACCTTGACATCCAACCAACCACTTAGCAACCTCATAGCAAAAGATTTCTTCTTGACCTATAACTCCTTAAATAAAAGTCTAGAATACTTTTCGCACTCATAGTCTTCTCACTTTTAATTTTAGTTCAAATGGATTAGGTAAGATTCAATGAATCTACCCCATATCTTGTTCCTTCTAGAAACATCATGAAGAATCCTCTTGAATTCACTCAAAAATGGTTTACCTAAAATTATATGCCTCCAGCTCATCATCCTTATCCTCCATCCAGTTCACAAAATTCAAGGTAACAAATTTGTTGGCTCAAATCTAGTGAATCTTTGACTTTTCAAATAATGCAATAGCTTGGCACTATTGAAATTTTGATGCTCGGCACATATTGTGTTACTCGGCATCAAATAAGTTTTCTGATGCTTAGCACCTATTGTGGATTCACTCAGCATCAACTATGTTTTACTAATGCTTGGCACCTATTACTTTTCTCGAAACCTAAACTTTCTTGGCTTCTTCTGTATCACTCAGCACACATTAGATTTTGCATTTTCTTGACACTTACTGATAATCTGCTTGGCATGAACTAGCTTGCTTAGCACCCACTAATGAACTTAGTCAAGCTTTGTAGATAACTTTGTTACAACTTATTCTTTTAGAGTTTCTAAGTGTATCCAACCTCTATATCTTCAAGTGTATTTTCAATACATCATTTTACCATTATCTTAACTAATCCTTGTACTTCATTACAAAACCATAACTCAACCTTTCCCTTAGGTGATTTTGTTATATCTTATTGATCAAATCCTCTTCATCAATCAACTAAGTGATAATACTTGGATCTTTATAAGAAATTGTCATTCCAAAAAATAGCAAGTTTGACATCAGTGACAAAAAAATGATTGAAAACATTCTTTATTAACAATTTCTCTCTTTGCAAACAATCTTCCTTCTTCAATAGTGATCTTTCCAATTAGATTCCAACAATCTCATCCTCTATCTTGGACTCCTCCTTCCTTATTAGCTTGATTGATAAATTTTCAACAAAAAATTAAGTTGCCAACATATACATTGATAATTAACATCCTAACTAAAGAAAAAATAATATGAGGTACAATTTGATGGAAAAAATATTATACTCATGTGAAACGTAGCATCTTGTGGGCTAGGGTTTTAGACTCGAGTTATCATTTTTCTAAGTAATCGTTTGATCTTAGCATGCAAAAAGATTTTTTTATTGGCCAAGATAGTGTTGGCTTACTATGACTATGTTAGAACTACTATTTACAATTTTTTTGAGAGTAAGAGGGTGTGTTTAGTTATTCACATGTTTGAGTTTCATTTTACTACAAGTCATTTTTACCCAATTTTAAGTTAGGTTTCTTTCAGGTGTGTGGGATTAAATTATGTATGTGTCTTGCATGGATTCTTGTAATAATTTGGATGAAGGAGTGAGCATGAAGTATAAGGATATTATGATTTTGAGTCACCTTTTTATGTACATGCATGATTATCCCTTCTTTGGTTTAACTAAGTTAGAGACGTAGGAGAAAATCATTCTCAAACAATAGTTTTTAGGCTGAATGCTTGGATAAGAGTGATAATAGGTTGGTCCTTTTGATTCTTGCTAAATTTTTTTATAAAGAATTTGAGTATTTATTGAATCATGATTTGATTTTAACATTCATGAGAATTGATGCATCACTTCCTTTCTTGGATTCCTTGGCTAGGTGCACATAGAAACTAGAAGGAAAAATTGAGTTGATATTAGCTTCTAGTAGTTATTTTCTAGTCACTTTTAATGCATGTCAAAAATGAATTTGGGAGTATTGAAAGGGTCTCTATTTCTACAATTAGGTTGGCATATTCATCATGTCATGGCATGTTAATTTAACCCTATAGAATTATGGTATGATTGAGAATTTAATGGTTTCCTTTGGATTTTGGTTAGAGGACATTTTTAGTTTAGTTATTTAGTGGTCTCTTCATACAAAAAAAAGCATGGAGAAAAATCTAGTGTCGATCTCGCATTTGCATTTGCAGTTCCAATGTAGCATCTTTAGATTACTTGAAACGTCATGTTTAGATTCAATTTAGAAACATTCAATATGAGATTAGACATTGAGAAGATCTAATTTTGTTTCAGATAGTAGCCCATTCTTCACACACAAAGTTAGTGAGCTTGACATCCACATTTCAAAATGACATGGGTTTTGGACATCACATCATCTAGGAGATCTGATCTGTACAGTCATCATAGAGAACATCACTGACAGTCTACATCTCTCTCACAAGTTGCATTTTCCATCCACTGGATATGCAAGACTAGTATAGTATTTTATGAAAAAAAAATTTCATTTTTATAGTTTACTATTAAAATTGATAGTCATTTTAGAGTCAAGGAGACTTTTTTTCATTCTTGTTTTGACAACCCACAAACCATCAAATTTAGGCACCATTTTGCATCAACATTTATGAATGTTAAATTTGAAGGTCACTTAGCCATCATTACAATGTGGTTTTGTTTTGAATTGATAGTTATTTGAAAACCAATTTGTATCATCAATTTTGTATAACATTAGTGGTATTTTAATTTCAGGCCTCTCACTATATTCAATTTTAATTTGGTAATTTGACTTTGCAAGTCCATAACTCACTCATTTGGGCCTCAAGTTTGGTGCAATTTTTGTCAATTTTAGCCTAAATCTTATGAATTTAGTGGTGCAACTATTTCTAAATTTGGTGAACATATTTTTTAGTATTGTCTTATTTTGTGATTGTACTTGTCTAATCCTAGTTTTTCCAACTTCATAAGCTTTGTTTGGGTTCATATAGATAAATTTTTGGGTGCACATTTTTTTCAAAGTGCGTAATTTTTTTTCTACTTTTTAAATTTGTTAAAGTGCATAATTTTTCTTCTCTTTCCCTTGTGTTCTTTTATTGTGGGTTCTCCTAGATTTCTAATTTAAACTCCACATAATTATGCCTCATGGAAAATTAAAGCATGGAATAAAATGGTGGAAATTTTTTAATTAGTTATATTGATGGAACCAAGGTCACACCATCTGATCTTGATTAAATAAATTGATAGAATCATAATAATAGTGTTGGTATTGGTGCTTAGAGGAAGTATGTACATGATGATCCTATCTTCCATATTGACAATTGTAAAACAGCAAAGGAATCATAGGATAACTTTGATAGCTTGTATGTAAAATTTGACAAAGCTAGGGTTTTTGAACTTGGTGGAAATCTCATGAGATTATATCCTAAGGATTTTGACATGGTTCAAGACTATATCACCAAAGAACATGAGCTAAGGTCAATGTTCAAGGATTGTGGAATTATCATAGAGGATGAAAAATTGATCCAAAATTTGATGAAACTCCCTCCAGAGTATGCACCATTTGTTTCAAGCTTCAACTGACCTTAGGATCTTCATAAACCATGCCTTCATTTGATTCCTTCATAGATATGTTGATGGAACATGTTCTTCTTCTTCACACTGTGTATCTCTTTTTTCATCAATTTCCTCTTCTAACCCCTCAACACTAGTATCTTCATTTCTTAGAAATAATTATAGGATTGTATGGGAAAAATTGGGCTTTGAAGTTCTCATAGTTCAACACTAGAAAACCTTTGTACAAGTTAGGGTTTTTATCATGGTTCTTTCTATGATCTTTGATTCTACCTTTTAGAGAAGACCATAAAAAAAAAATGGAATATAAGAGTTAATATGATGTTGAAAATGATTGAGAAAAACAAAATGGTGCCTAAAGGCCCTAGTAAAAAACACATCTAGGGTTATGAAATCCATATTTATCTTAATCTTATATGGGTCATAGTTTCTCTTCGAACCCCGCTACTCCAACTCCTCCTCTTCCTTCTTTTCCTTGGGAAATATACAAACACCAATGTCCAAGTATTTTTTATCTTTGTAAAACTTTGTTCCTTCAATTGGAAAACTAATAAGTGCAACAACTAAGTTCTCATCTATGGTGACTTTTCTACCAAATAGAATGAGATTATTATCCTTCTAACCTTTTGCAAATTTTTGAGCTATATTAGGATCCTATCCATAGAGGCTATTCAAATAAGGAGTGAGACCACCCTCTTATAGAATTCTCTACACCTTATGTCTTTATTAGAAAGTAAAGTTCAACAAGATAACTAAGGGGGGGTGAATCAGTTATTAGATTAGTATTAATTTTATCAACCTTATTAAACTTCAAACATGTGATCAATATAAATAGAAACCATAACAAGATACACATACATAATAACACCAGATATGTTAACTAGGGAAACCCTTGATTAGATAGAAAACCTTGATGTGGATGGTAACCAAAAAATGATGTTCTAATTAATAAGTTCCTTGTAATAGGATGGACTCTATTAGGAGCCAATTAAATACATTCAATACACATCCTTCTTTGTTAGGATTTGTAGAAAGTAGATGGACCCACTGTCCAAACAATGCAAGACCACCAAACAACCTATCCAACTGGCATCTATATTATTCCTTTTAGAATAATAGAAATAAAAATTTTCTCAACAACTCAATACTTCCTCTATCCTCCAACAGTGCCACTACTGCACCAAAACACTTCTCAAATCTCAATACTAGATCTCCAACTTTGCATGACAATAATCCCTTTGATCTCTTACTCACATTTACCAATCTTCTTCTCTTATCACATTCACAAATCACTTGCATTTGATACATACATCATCACAAGGAAAATAAATTTCCTTTATATCATGTCCTTAAAATTATTCATTGAGTTGACCTTGAGATTTTCCCAATCAATTAAAATTGGATCTTTTTAAAATAGCATGCTATATTACATATTTTCATAATTACATAATATTGTTGGCTCACAGTATTCACAACTCCAAACACTTGCTACATTAAACTTCACATACTTGTTGATGTTATCATCGAGCTATCTTCTATGTCTTTCTAACTTTGCTCAACTAGATTCTATCTGTGTTAGAAGATATAATCTAATCACTAGAAACCACTTCTTAGGAACTCTGTCCGCAAACTATCTTCTATAAATAAAAAATAACTACTACCATTCTTCAATTTTTTACATATTCTCTTAGCCACATCATCAAGACACATTATAGAACATGTCCTCAACTATGCTTGACTTCATCTTCAATACTAGATCTATACAACCTCAATCTATGTCTGCTACTCTACTAATCTTCTCAATATGTTGACATCAATGACAAACATAGTCATGAATGTAACACATAGTCATGTTTTCAATCTCTCCAATGTTCCAGTAATGTTAATGCCTCCATAGGAATATCATCAACATTCATGCTAACAATCTCCCCTTTTGACATTGAATGTAACATATATGAAAAACATCTAAGTTCCAAGAATACCAAATTAACCTCTGCTACTATGTTGTTACTACTCTAATATTTTCAAATCCTCTTCATCAATCAAATCTGAAACTCTTAGGAACAACTACTTCTCCCAATGATATACTTCTTTCATTGACATATTTCTCCCCCATTGACATCAATCAATCTTTTTTATTTAGAACTATCTCTCATTCATAGGAGATTCTTCCATGTGCACTCACTTCTCTCCCATTCATACAAACTATTTTTCATGTACTCACTTCTCCTCCATTAACATCAATGACAAAGGCATCATTATTTCAATATTATACGCATTGTATTCAACCACCTCAAGTACCCAAAGACACTATTCAATACTAGCTACCAAGAGTCATTTATGACTCGACTCAAAAATAGATACTCCTCCATAAAGGAAGCATTAGCATTAAATCCATATAAATAGTAGTGTTCTATACCACTAGACTAATGCAATCTCTATATCATGTATTCTGAAGTAGGTAGGGGCATAACCCTAAGCATACCTTGCAAATACTCAAATGTATCCATAAGAAAAGGCTTCCTAAATATTTATATAATCTAATCATTTGCATTAACATACTCCATTCTGATCTCTTTCTCTACAAATTTCTCTCTCAAAACATGATGCTTAATATATATGTGCTTTGTCTTGGATTGTAACACATAATTCTTAGATATACTTACTATACTTGTGTTATCACAATGTATGGTAGCAATTTCTAAAAACTCTATCCTGATATCCTTCAATATTTGTTTCATCCACATGATCTGATTGCAATTGTTTATTGTAGTTACATACTCTACTTTTGTCATACTCTATGAAATGCAATCTTTTTTCTTGCTTAGCCAAGACCAATCTTCCTCTGAGGAAAAATGTTCCACCACTTGTACTCTTTTTATTATCCATAATGCCTTGCCAATCCACATCATTATATGTACATAGAGTAGAGTCATTTTATCTATCATACCAAAACCTAAAAATAAGTGCACCCTTCAAATATCTAAATATCCTCTTTATTGTTGCATAGTGTGATTTCTTAGGATCAAATTGAAATCTTGCTACTATACCAACTACATTTTCTATATTTGGCCTTATGTGAGTTAGATATTGCAAACCTCTAATCATGAATCTATAGTTCTTCTGCTCAACTATAGGTATCTCAAGTTCTTATGCTCAACTATAAGTATCTCATCTTTGCTAGAAAACTTTTGACCAATTAGCATGGGTGTACCAAAAAGCTTACAAATTTCCAAGCCAAATCACTTCAAAAACTCTTTCAAATACTTAGTTTTTTGTAGGAAAATGCTATCATTATTCTTCATAATTTGCAAACCCAAGAAATATTTTATCTCACCAATCATGCTCATCTCAAATTCATTCTTCATCTCATCAACAAATTCATCACTTGCTCCATCTTTGCCTCCAAAATTATGCCATCCACAAATATCACAATAAGCAACAAGTTGTTCTCAATTTCTTTTAAATATAAGTTACTATCTGTAGTACCTTTAGCAAATCCCAATTTTGAAAAATACTTATCCAACCTCGCATACCAAGTTCTAGGTGCTTTCTTTAATCCGTACAATGATTTCTTCAACTTACATACCATATCTCCTTTTGTTGAAGTAAATCTTTTAGGATGCTCAATATAGACTACTTCTTTAAGTTCTTCATTTAGAAATGTTAACTTCATATCCATCTAATAAACTTTGAACTTCTTGTTTACTACATAATCCAAGAACATTCTTAATGCTTCAATTCTGGCAATAGGTGTAAATGTTTCTTCATAGTCTATACCTTCTTGCTGTGAATATCCTTTGTGTACCATTCTAGCTTTTTTTCTCACAACCTCACCTTTTTCAATCATCTTAATTTTGAAAATCCACTTAGTTCCTATAATATTTGTTTTTTTTGGTCTAGGGACCAATTCCAATGTCTCATTCTTCAAAATTTAATTTAGTTCTTCCTTCATTAATTGAATCCAATGATCATCCTTATATGCTTCATCTACACTCTTAGGTTCAACTAGATAAATCAAACATAATTCATGTAATTTATTTCTTTTCATAACTCTTTTTTCTTTTCTTCCAATAATCTAATCAACGTGGTGATTCTTTGTGAATTTATTGTTTGTTGTTGTTGTCACTATCTTAACTCTTCTACTTTAGTTTCAGATCTTGGTTCCTCTCTTTGTTCCATGACTTGGATGTCATTTAGAAAATCATTATTAGTCTCATATAAAGTCTCAACATTTTCTTGGATAGGCTTAGGATTATCTTCTTTGTCATAAAAATTATAATCAAGCATTCTTTCTTGAACTCCAAACTTCTCATCCACTTTTACATTTGCACTCTCAACAATAGTCTTAGTCCTTTGATTAAAAAACATATAAGCTTTGTTTTTCAATGAATAACCAAGGAACATACATTCATCACTTCTCGCATCAAATTTACCAATGTCATCATCTCTCCTGCATAATATTTTTTTCAAAAATTTCTGAAATACTTTACTAATGGTGCATGTCCAAACCATAATTCATAAGGTGTCTTGTTTGTAACTTTTCTAATTTACACTTTGTTCATTGTATAAACTATTTTATTAACTTTTTCTTTCCAAAATGTCTTTGGTACATCATAGCTCTTCTTTCTTATATTATAGACCTATTTCTTGTTGGAAATCTAATTGAAAAGTTCATTGTTGAAGATCAAAGAGAGAGATTGTTGCAAAGAAGGAAGATTGCTGTAAAAGACTATTTTCAATCATTGTTGTGTCATTGATGTCAAACCTGCTATTTGTATCAATGATATTTGCTTATAAGATCCAAGTACTATCACTTAGTTGATTGATGAAGAGGATTTGATCAACAAGATGTAACAAGAGTACCTAAGGGAAAGGTTGAGTTATGATGTTGTAATGAAGTGCAAGGATTAGTTAAGACAATGGTTAAATGATGTATTGATAATATACTCAAAGATACGGAGGATGGTCACACTTAGAAACATTAGAGGAAGAAGTTGTAACAAGGATGACTGCAAAACTTAAACTAAGATCATTAGTGGGTGATGAGAAACCTAGTTGAAGCTAACAAAATTATTAATTGGAGTCGAGTGATAGGAAATTCTAGTGTGTGCCAAGTGATCTTTAGGTGTTGAGTGAAGATCAGATGTTGAGAATTAGAAAATCCTAGTTGGTGCCAAGTGATCTTCAGGTGCCAAGCATCAGGAAAAATATAGTTGATGGCAACTAACACAGTATGTGCTGAGCACTAGTATTTCAATAGTGCCGAGCTATTGCATTATTTCAAATAATAAAGATTCACCAAATCTAAGCTGACAAAGTGGTTACCTTGAATTTTTTGAACAAGTTGGAAGATAAGGATGATGAGCTGGTGGTGCAGAATTTTGTGTAAATTGTTTTTGGGAAAATTCAAGAGGATTATTCAAGAAGTTTCCAGAGCAAAAAAAATATGGGTTAGATGCAATGAATCCTACCTAATCTATATGAATTGAAATTAAATAATGGAAGAATCAAAGTGGGAAAAAGACTCCAAGACTTTTATTTAAGGAGTCATAAACCAAGAAGGAAATATTGCTGATACTATTGCTGCTAAAGAGCCAAATCTATGAAGTGATTTGAAGGGTGTCAAGGAGGAGACATCTAGGAGAAGGAAGAGCACAGAGGCTCTACTTCTACAAGTGGTTATGAGGAGATGATTCCACTAGTACATTGAGCATGGAGACTCAAGGAGACTAAGCTTGAAAGGAGGGCAAGCTGTCAAGAGTTGCAGTGATTGGAGGCTAGGCAATGGTATGAGCTAAGAAGTGATCTGTGATCTGCAAGATAAGTTGCATGTTGTACTCAAGTCAAAGATTTTCTAATAATCTCTAGTAGTTGTATTAGATCTAAAAATCCTATGGACTTAGGTTGGCCTAACAGCCATTTTCAAATCCTTTAACAGGGTGGCATTCCAAGTGAATGTTCTAAAGTCCTCTAACTAGGCCCACTTCTAAAAGGGTGGTTAAATCCTATAACAAGGTCACATTTGACTGTGTGTTGTAATCCTTTACTAGGGCATCACTTTAGAAGAGTGAGAATTGAGTAGCATGTTACTGGTGGGTTTTCCCAAATTGGGTTTCCACATAAATCACTATGTTATATGTTGATTTCTGATGTGGTGTGTGTGCATGTTGATTTACAACTTGTTGATTAGAAAAGTTAAAGCTTGGATGAATGAATGGTTGAATGGGCTCATTATACTTAATGAAAAGTTTGAATAGGACATTTGGACCTTGAATAACTGATTCACCCCCCCCCCCCCCCCCCCCTTAGTTATTCTAAAGCATTTCTAACAATTGGTATCAAAGTCATCTATTGATTTAGTTTCAAGGTACTAGAAGTAGGAAGATCAAGATGTCTAAGAGAGAAGTTTCCAAGCTCAACAAAGAAAACTTTGCTACATGGTGGAGTCTGATGAAATTGCACCTTGGATTAATAGGTGACTATGCACAAACCTCAATTGGAATAGAACATGTATACCTAGCAGGACCTTTTACTACAGATGATTTGAACAAAAAGGAGAAGTACAATCAAGCAATGTTGGAGATTGCCTCCGCACTTAATTATGCCGAATATGATGACATCAAATATTGTGACACTACATTCAAGATGTGGAAAGCCTTATTAGATCTCTATGGAGGAGATCAAAATGTCTAGAGAGAAAAGAGAGAAATCCTAAGAGGAAAGTTTGATGGCATGATAATGGAGGAAGGTGAAAATGCTACTCAATATGCTGCTAGAATGAAAGAAGTGGTAATTGCAATAAGAAGTATAGGTGGAAAATTGGAAGAAGAAATTTTCATCAGCAAGTACTTAAGAAATTTTCTCCCTATCTATGCTATTAGAGTTTTAGCCATCCAAGAGCTAAGGTGTGTACAAGGAAACACACTAACCTTTGAAGGAATAGTGGGAAGACTTACTACATTTGAGCTATCAAATTTTGATAACTACAGACCTAAGAACCCTAAATCTACTTTCAAGGCCAAGATGACAATAAAAGAAACTAAGGAGGAGACACCAAGCAAGAAGACAAGAAAGAGAAAACATGCATCCAATGATAGAAGCACAGCTGAGAAAGATGTGGAACAGTTAGAAGCACTGCTGGCTAGGAGATTCCATAGAGGAAAAGGTAAATTCAAAGGTAAGCTCCCTATCATATGTTTCAATTGCAATAAAGTAGGTCATATTGCTACAAGATTTACATAAAAGAAGAACTAAAAAGAAGGAAACAAGTACAGGAACAAGAGAGAAGATGATAGCAAAGACTACAAGGAGAAAGGAAAAAGATGTTGCATTGTTGAAGAAGATTCTGATGAGAATGAGGATGAAGTAGTCTATGTGGCCATGAAGGATGAATCAGATAAAGATGAAGATGAAGCAATAGCATTGGTTACCTGTGTGAACAAGAATGACAAGTGGATCATAGACAATGGATGCTCACATCACATGACAGGAGATAAAAGTAAGTTCATTACCTTTACTCAATATGATGGAAATAGTGTTAGATTTGGTAATGATGCTCCATGTCAAATCAAAGAAAAAGACTCTATTAAGATCACAGAGAAAATTTCATGTGATAATGCATACTATGTTGAAGGATTGAACTAAAACTTGTTGAGTGTATCACAATTAGGCAATGTAGTTGCAAATTTGAATTTGGAAACAAAACTGCTAAGATCTATGACACTGATGGAAATCTAATAGGAAAATGTGAACAAACTAGGAGCAATCTATTTTACCTAGATATGGAAGATGCAACATATCTTGTTGTTAGATTTGATGATGTGTGGTTGTGGCATAAAAGGTTGTGTCATGTTAACTCTGATAATCTGAGCAGCATTAGCAAGAAGAAGAAGGTCAAAGGGTTGCCCAAGTTGAAGAAACCCAAAAATACAATGTGCAAACAATGTCAACTAGGAAAGATGACTAAGTTTAGTTTCAAAATCAAAACATACACTTCCAAAGAAGTACTAGAGTTAGTCCATACAGACTTATATGGTCCAATAGAAGTGTAAAGCTACCTAAGAGACAGATACATAATGCTATTTGTAGATGATTATTCCAGGATGATGACTGCTATGTTTTTAAAGTAGAAATCTAATGCATTTGAAATGTTCAAGTGGTATTTGGCTAGAGTTGAGAAGGAAATAGGAAAGAGCCTAAAATGCCTAAGGTTAGATAGAGGAGGTGAGTTTACATCAAAAGAGTTTGAAATATTTTGCAATGAAAAAGGTATCAAAAGGCAAACATCAATACCAAGAACTCCACCACATAATGGTATTGGTAAAAGGAAGAATAGCTCAATGATTGACTATTCTAGAACCTTGATGATGGAGAAAAGTGTTACACTAAAATACTAGAGAGAAGCTGTAAGTATTGTAGTCCACACACTAATAGAGTTCAAGTCAAGAAAGGTACAAATGCAACACCTTTTGAACTATGGTATGGTCAGTCACCTAATGTAAGACATTTCAAAGTATTTGGTTGCAAATCTTATATTCTTAAAGATACTAGAAATGGAAAGTTTGATGTAAAAAGTGATGAAGGCATATTTCTTGGATACTCCACTAGAAGTAAGGCATATAAGTGTTTGAACACTAACACTAACAAGATTGTGGAGAGTGCAAATGTAAAATTTGATGAGCATGTAGAAGTCCAAGTTGATAAGTCCAAGCAATCAAAGGATTATAGATCCTTTATATACTTCTATGGAGGAATGACTGTTGAAGGAAATGTTGCAAATCAAGTTGGGAATCAGCAACAAATTTTAGTATTTGTTGAGTCTTTTCCATTGAATGTCGAGTTGCATTCAAAAGAAGAGCTACAGCATGTAGAAAATGCACAATCTGATTCTAAAAATAGTATACATGAGAGGAATGATGAAGTTCTAGATGAAGAAGAACAAAATGACTCTAAAGCTGAAGGATCAAACATAGAAAGAAGAACAGAACCAAGGTTAGCCAAGTATGTAAGAAGACATCACCCTGCAGATCAAATCATTGGTGACAAGGATGCTAGACTAATGACTAGGAATAAAATAAGGAATGAATCATGTCTACTGAGCAAGGTTGAACCTAAAATAGTGAAAGATGTACTACAAGATGATGACTAGTATAAAGACATGGAAGAAGAGATTGATTAGATTGAGAAAAAAAAAAAACATGGACCTTAGTTCTTAGACCAGCTCATAAGAATGTGATTGGAATCAAATGGGTGTTTAGAAATGAACTCGATGAAAATGGTAAGATAACAAGAAAAAAAGTCAGACTAGTTTGCAAAGGCTATGCACAAGAAGAAGGACTAGATTATGGGGAAACATTTGCCCCTATTGCAAGAATGGAAGGAGTAAGAACATTACTTGCATATGCTACATATAAAGGTTTCAAAGTGTACCAAATGGATGTAAAATCTACTTTTCTAAATGGCATACTAGAAGAGGAAGTCTACATAGAACAACCAGAGGGATTTGTTGATCAAAAGAACAAAGACATGGTCTGCAAACTACACAAAGCACTTTATGGATTAAAGCAACCACCTAGAGCATGGTATGAGAGGTTGCACAAATATCTTGTGAAGATAGGATTTGAGAGAATGGATGAAAACAACTTGTACATCAAAGCTGAAAAAGGTAAAGACATTTTGATATCATAAATCTTTGTTGATGATATAATATTTGGAGGAATAGATGTTTTATGCAAATATTTTACTTCAAATGAAACATGAATTTGAGATGTCAATTTTTGGAGAAATAAAATTCTTTGTTGGATTACAAGTACATCAATTGAAGCATGGCATATTTGTGACCCAATCCAAATACATCAAGGAGATACTCAAAACATTTGGGTTAGAAGTGTCAAAACTAGTTAGCACACCTATGGCAACTGGACATAAGCTATCCAAGAATGATGAGTCTACTGAAGTGAATCAGACATTCTATAGATCAATAATTGAAAAATTGCAATATGTTGTACATAATAGACCAGACATTGCATTAGCTATTGGAATAGTGGCTAGATTTTATGCAAATCCAAGATAAAATCACTTAATGGTAGTAAAGAGAATATTGAGGTACCTAAAAGGAACTAATGATTTTGGTTTGTACTACAAGAGGAGTGAAAATTTTGAATTGAAAGCCTATATTGATGCAGATTGGGGAGGTAATATTGATGATAGAAAAAGTGCCAATGGAGGAGCACTTTTCTTGGGAAAAAGGTTGATTACATGGACCAGCGAAAAGCAAAGTTGCACCTCACAGTCCACTCTTGAAGCTGAATATGTTGCAGCTGCTATAAATTGCACCAATATTGTATGGATCAAATATTTGTTGCAAGGTATGAAGGAAGAGGTAACTACGCCTATGATACTTTATTATGATAATACAAGTGCTATCAACATATCAAAGAACCCTATAATGCATGCTAAAACCAAGCATATTGCAATCACGTATCACTATGCAAGAGAGTTAGTGGAAGACAAACAAGTGAAGATAGAATATGTTAGCTCAAAGGAATAGATTGTTGACATCTTCACAAAAGCACTACCTAAAGATGCTTTTGAGTATCTTAGAGGTAAGTTAGGGGTAATACCCCTAGCTAAGGCTACTTGAGGCAAAAACAAGACTACCCTACATCAAATGAGCTGATTGTTGAAGATTTTACACATTGATGGAAAGAATGTTTACTTTAGGATTCATGCTTGAAGTAGTAAAAGTGTTGGAATTCCAAATCAATCACAAGCAAGGTGATAGAGGGAGAAATTGAATGAACTTGCAAAAGTAGCACTTGATTATTAAGATGCAAATATGTCTTTGGCATTGTTGTCAAAGAGGGAGATGCAAGAAATTAATCAATAGGAGAAGTCATGAGAGACTGATCATATGATTATGATCTGGTGATCTAAAGTATGAGGGAGATACTGATCAAATGAAGATTGAGGGAGAAGTTGATAGAAATAATTAGAAGTTGATCAAAATAGCAGAAGATGAGCAATATAAAGGGAGAAAGACAAAGAACAAGGATATAGCAGCCAAGAGGGAGAAGTTGAAATGAAGCAATCACAATATTAGAGAAAGATGTGAAGATACAATTATTTTTTGGCATTTGACTTACTGTTCTAACCTAGTTAGCTTATGATTGAATAGTTTAGTCTGATGGTTGATCAGTTTGGTTTGCCATTAATGCCAAAGAGGGAGATTGTTGGAAATCTGATTGAAAAGTTCATTGTTGAAGATCAAAGAGGGAGATTTTTGTAAAAGAATGTTTTCAATTATTATTTTTTCATTGATGTCAAACTTGATATTTATAGGAATGGCATTTTCTTATAAGATCCAAGTACTATCACTTAGTTGATTGATGAAGAGGATTTGACCAACAAGATGTAACAAGAGTACCTAAGATAAAGGTTGAGTTATGATGTTGTAATGAAGTGCAAGGATCAATTAAGATAATGGTTAAATGATGTATTGATAATATACTCAAAGATACAGAGGATCGTCACACTTAGAAACATTGGAGGAAGAAGTTGTAACAAGGATGATTGCAAAGCTTAAACTAAGATCATTAGTGTGTGTCGAGCAAGTTAGTTGAAGTTGAGAAAATTCTTAGTTGGAGTTGAGTAACAAGAAATTCTAGCGTGTGTCGAGTGCTCTTCAAGTGTCGAGTGAAGATCAGGTGTTGAGCATCGTAAAATCCTAGTTGGTGCCGAGTGATCTTTAGGTGCCGAGCATCAGGAAAAACACAGTTGATGTCGAGTAATAGAGTATGTGCTAAGCACCAATATTTCAATAGTGTTGAGCTGCTACATTATTTCAAATAACAAAGATTTGTCAAATCTGAGCTAACAAAGTGGTTACCTTGAATTTTGTGAACAAGTTGGAAGATAAGGATGATGAGCTAGTGGCACAAAATTCTATGTAAATCATTTTTAGGCAAATTCAAGAGGATTATTCAAGAAATTTCTAGAGGAAACAAAATATGGGTTAGATGCAATGAATCCTACCTAATCTATACAAATTGAAATTAACGAATGGAAGAATCAAAGTAGGAAAAGGACTCCAAGACTTCTATTTAAGGAGTCATAGACCAAGAAGCAAATGTTGTCGATACTGTTTCTTCTAAAGAGCCAAATCTATGAAGTGATTTGAAGGGTGTCAAGGAGGAGACATCTAGGAGAAGGAAGAGCACATAGGCTCTACTTCTACAAGTGGTCATGAGGGTATTATTGCACTAGTACATTGAGCATGGAGACTCAAGGAGACTAAGATTGAAAGGAGGGCAAGCTATCAAGAGTTGTAGTGATTGGAGGCCAGGCAATGGTATGAGCTGAGAAGTGATCTGAGATCTACAAGATAAGTTGCATGTTGTAGTCAGGTCAAAGATTTTCTAATACTCTAGCAATTGAATTAGATCTAAAAATCCTATGGGCTTAGGTTCGCCTAACAGCCATTTTAAAATTCTTTAATAGTGTGGCATTCCAAGTGAATGTTCTAAAGTCCTCTAACCATGCCCACTTCTAACAAGGTGGTTAAATCCTCTAACAAGGTCTCATTTGATAGTGTATTATAAGCCTTTAATAGGGTAGGCCTCTCACAGGGCATCACTTCAGAAGAGTGAGAATTGAGTAGAATGTTACTAGTGGTTTTTCCCAAATTGGGTTTCCACGTAAATCACTATGTTATGTGTTGATTTCTTATGTGGTATGCTTGCATGTTGATTTACAGCAACTTGCTTATTAGAAAAGTTAAAGCTTGGGTGAATGAATGGTTGAGTGGGCTCACTATACTTAGTGAAAAGTTTGAATAGGACATTTGGACCTTGAATAATTGATTCACAACCACCCCCCCCCCTCTCAATTATTCTAAAGCATTTCTAACATTTCTTCTTTCATCTATACCATTCTACTTAAGTGTTTTAGGGCCTAAAAGTGGTCTCTTGATACCATTCACTTCTCAAAAGGTATTAAACTCATTCGAGGTAAATTCTACACCTCTATCAGATCTTAAACACTTAATCTTCAATCCAAACTCATTCTCACCTCTATTCTTAAACAAGTTAAACTTTTCAAATGCTTCAGACTTTTGTCTAAGGAATGCTACCCACATCATCCTAGTAATGTGATCAATAATAATCAAGAAGTACCTTCCATTGTAAAATGATCTTGTCTTTGGGGGACCACTTAGATCTGTGTGAGAAATCTTAGAATTTGTTGTTGTAGAAAACTTCTTGCTAGGATAAGAACTTTTCTTCTACTTAGCCATAACACATTCCTTGCAAATAAAATTAGTAGGCTTCACAACTTTGGCAAATCCCTAATAACAAATGTATGACTCTCTTTCACAATATTATCAAAAGCCAACTATTATCAACTTTAGCAACCAACCATGTCATCTCTGTAATCTATTCAACTAAAAAGCATCAATACCAATTATCTTACCATTCATGTCCTTGATGATGCATGTCTTTTCTATGAATTATAATTTATATCCCTTGTCAACCAATTGTCCAACACTCAGAAGATAATGTTTTAGTCTATCAATAAATTTGTGTTAGTTTTCCCATCAAGAGTAATAGATCCCATTCCCTTGATATAGCAAGACACAATGTTACTAACTCTAACAATTCCTCCATCACAGCTATTGAACTCAATAAATTTATTCATATAACTAGTCATATGAAGTGAACAGCTAGTTTTTATTATCCAATTAGCTTTCTTATCAACCTGTGACACTGGGACTTTCTCTTCTTTGAATTTTTTTTTAGGATTTTCTTCTTTTATAGCAACAAATCCTAACTCATCATCACTTTCACTCTTTTCTTCAAATTCATCATCATCATTTACATACAAATATTCTCTAGACCTTCTAGACTTAAAATTATTATTATACTTCTTTACTCTTTTAGGATATTTAGAAGCATAATGACCAAACTCATTACAAGTCCAAAATTTAAATATTTTCTTACCTTCTGGTTGTCTCTTTACAAGAAATGAAATTCCTTCTTTAATCTTTTTTTCTTCCTCAAATCTTGTTCTCCTACTACTAGCATAATCTCCCTTGGTGCTTGCAGCCCTTGATATGGAATGGTGAACACTCAATGCACTAAAGGTAGTCTCTAATATAGGGGAATCTCTAGACTATTTCAAACTTACTTTTTCTACTTCCAATATTCCAAGAAGAGTCTCTCTAGAAAATTTCTCAGTACAAGGTATCACTTGCTTAATCATTTGTGTCGTCTGCTTAAATGATGGTATCAAAGTATTCAAAATCTTCTATATGATCTCATCCTCATCTTTAGGTCCATTACAAGACTTAATTCCTACAACAATTTATGATATTGTGCAAATATAAATTCTTACAGATTCATCTTCTATTATTTTAGCTTCTTGAAATAAATGTATCCAATTTTGCAATATGGTTCTCTTAGCATGCTTGTCACCTTCAAAAGTAGATTTTGAAGCTTTCCAAATTTCATGAGATGATGCCAATGATTTTACCTGATTATATTCATTTTCAAGAAGATATGACAAAATTGTTTCTCTAGAAAGCATGTTACACGTGAACAAATCTCTTTCAGCTTCAGAGCATTCTTTAAATTTTCTTTCTTCCACAATGTTCTTTTCATTCTTTGTAACCAACCAATATCCTATACCCATGTATAGTAGATGTGTCTTCATCTTCTCTTTCCATTTGTTATAAGGAATTTCTTTTTTGAAATGATCCACCATTGATCTCCTTAAGATGTTAAGATTTTCTTTCAAGGACTTGATGCTCTTATATTGATTGTTAGAAAGTAAAGTCCACCAAGATAATTGAGAGGGGAAGGGGTGAATAAATTATCAAATCAATATTACTTTTATCAACCTTATTAAACTTCAAACACATGATCAATATAAACAACAATCGTGATAAGAAACACATACACAATATCACTAGATATATTAACTAGGGAAAACCCCAATGGGGATGGTACCCACAAAATGATGTACTAGTACATAAGTTCCAACTTTGCATCACAATAATCCCTTTGATCGCTTACTCATATTTACCAATCTTCTTCTCTTATTGCATTCACAAATCACTTGCATTCAGTACATACATCACCACAAGGAAAATAAATTTCATATATACCATGTCCTTTAATAATTCATTGAGTTAGCCTTGAGGCTTTCCCAATTAATTATAATAGGGCCTTATTAAGCTAACACACCATATTACATCTTTTCCTAATTACATAATATTGTTGACTCACAGTATTCACAACTTCTCACACACAAAACTTTGGACTTCATGTACTTTATGACATCATCAAAAGACTATCCTTTGTATCTATCTAACTTTGCTCAACCAGATTCTATCCTTATTATGTGATATAATTAATCACCAGAAACCACTTTGTAGGACTTCTATCTGCAAACTATCTTTTGTAAATCATAAATAACTACTATAAATCTTTAACTTTTTCACACACTCTTAGCCACATCATCAAGGAACACTATATAACATGTCCTCAAATGTGCTTAACTTCATCTTCAATACTCAATCTGTATGACCTCAATATCTATCTTCTACTTTGCCGGTCTTTTGAGTATGTTGACATCAATGACAAACATAGTCATGAATGAAACACACAGTCATGTTGTCAATCTCTCCAATATTCCAACAATGCTACAATGCTCCCCCATAGGAGTATCATCAGAATTCATGCTACTAGTGTTCTCTTAAGACATTCACATTCTATAGGTCCTACTTCTCTTCAATATCAATCCATTTCCTTTAACTTAGTGCTTTGATGCATAACCAAAATAGAGATAATAAACTATAAAATCAAGCTCAAGAAAACCTAGAATCTATGTGAGGGTTGTTTCTATTATGATCCTATAAGGTACTTTCATGAGGAAGATCGTAGCAACCCACCATTTAATCACACTATCACACAATTCAATGGGTATAATAACCATCATTTTATAATAATGTTTTTGGTACTCATGTTATTTTTCCTATCAAGATGTAATAAGGTAGTGCCTAAGAATCCAACTTATCTTGTTTATGAAACATAGACCTCTCCTTTCCCAAAATACCTTTTTTGGAAAAATAATTATCCACAAGATTGGCCTCTTGGTACATATGAGAAACACAAAAATTGACAAAAGAGGATATAATTTCTTTTGATTTATTAATCCAATTTTTAACAATTTAGGAGCTTGATTATGGTTACCTTTGATACAATTTATCATGTTATTTGAGACCCCTTCCACCTAGACCTTTTTATTAACAAGTTGATGGGCCAACAAAAGGACATGTTAGGTGCTAATGGATTAAAAAAAGTCATTAATATGTCTTCCTACATTTCATTTGTAGATTTTTTAACTTTTCCTCATGATCACTTTAATTTAAGGGTTTGATTCAACATTCAGAATTCAAGATTTACAATTCACCATTGCTATCATCAATATGTGTAATATTTTAATTAATATTTATATTATAATTTATTTCCAAAGTTAACAATTGAAATCATCAATAAAGTTTTAAAAATTTATTAGACTTTGTACTATAATATATTCTCATACTCTCTTTTTGATAGTCAAAACAAATTGAAGTTCACACAATAACTTTGAGTTCCTAATGGATTTGTACCTCACAAGATTGTTGAATGTCTCCATGTTATTCAAATAGTATCATTATAATAGCATCAAGCTAATTAAAAGAGTTGATATTTAAGTGTTAGAATATTTTAGAATAAATGGGGGGGTGAGGTGGTGAATAAGTTATCTTCAGGTCTAGATGTACCAACTAAACTTTTGAACATTTCAAATAACTTAGATCTACAATCTAATCCACCTATTCTCTATAAAAACTTATTAGTAACATAAACTTGTAGTCTATTGTCCCAATTTTTCACTCTTCTAGAGTGAGCTTTGCTAGGAGCCAAACCTGTTAAAGGTTACAATACACATGGTTAGGTGTGATCCCATTAAAGGATTTAATCACCATGTTAGGAGTGGCCTTGTTAGAGTACATACAAACATTCTATTAGAGTTTCACCTTGATTAAAGGATTTACAAATGACTATTAGGTAAACCTAGATTAAAGGATTTCAATTGATACAATCGTTAGAAGGCAATACCAGGTTGATCTAATAAATATAACTCACTTTGTAAATATATATCACAATTTAGTTCAATAGTTAATTCATTTAATAGCCTCCATTATCATCTCCATTATTGATTCACTCAGCAACCCTTCAAGAAATCACTCATCACCTCAACACTTCACTGTTCATCCTTCTAGTCAAATTCACTAATCAATAGAATGGAAAACTTCTCCAACCTTATTAGGTCTACTGACCTCTACTAATATTTCTAAATTGTCCATTATGCCTCCTTAAGTAGGTATCTTGATATTCTTCCACTTAAAAACCATCATTGATCTTAGGTCAAATTCATCAAATCCTTCCATCGTTTCATTTTCTCCTTCCTCTTCTAGAAACTTCACCAAACTTCTCTTTGAATCCATGCATATAAATGTTCAAACATGGTTTCCCTTAAATTAAATGTTCCAACTCATCAATCCTTATCTTCAACATGCTTTATATATTCCAATAATTCAACTATGTTGGCTAGGAATCCCAATTCCTTCACAAACTATAGAATGTTGACACTTGGCCAAATTTGTGTTCCTCAACCTGTCATGTCCCCAATTTTTGGTGACAGTTTGATTTAATTAATTTAATTAATACTGGTTGTCCAAGGATGACTAATTAATTATTTTAATTAAATAAATAAATAACTTTATATTTAATAAAGTGACTTAGATTATAAAAGTATTTAATAAAGTCACTTGAGGGATAAGATCAAAAATGTTCTAGAAGTCTCTGGAGAGGATTGAGGGAAAAGAATAAATAGGCACCCCGGGGCTCCATTCGAATGAGGCAGTTGATTATTTCTCTTTGATTTTCAGATTGTGATTTAATCACAGGGGCATTGTGGAACCTAGGGTTTTCGCAATTGTCACAGTTGGCCATTGAGAACGATAACTCTCAATCAGTACGCAATTTTGAGGGTGTGAAATATCATCTAAATTATTGCAGATTGGAGGTGACAATCAGTCATTTCATCAGGAGCAAAAAATGTGGCTTGAGGCCAAATCTGAGGACCATTGATTATTGGAAGGTTAACGAGAACAGAATTAATTGTCATTTAGACAAATTATTGCAGTATTAAGAGGAAATTTGAAGAGACGCTGGGAAGAGAGTTTAAAGACAAAAATTCGATTGTGATCAACATGTCAAGGAAGGATATCACAGGGTTGAAAGGTTTTGTATTGTAGACGAGCTCCAGTCATCACTAGACAAAGACTGTTGCGCTGGAAGTATATATATATCATGGTCGATCCACATTAATTATTGAAGACGCAATGCGAGGAGTCTATTGAAGATGCGTCGCAAGGTGCTTCTAAGAGTAGACACTGGTCAGAATATATGACACAGTGACAGCGCAAGCAGAGGTGACAGACATTTTCTCAAGGTCAAGCCATAGGTGGAAATGAGTTAATCGGGTGCCGTTTTATATTAAATCTCACCAGATCTGACAGGCGGCGATCTCAGTGCGAGTTGTGACATCTTATAGCGATTAAAAACTGAGACAATTGTAAATTTATTGCATACTCTGTCGTCTACATGGGTCCAAGGGAGAAGATCTCTGTCTAAGATAGCATACCAGTCGCCAGGGGGGGGTTTGGATTCATCGGCTCTGAGTATTTATATAGCAGACTCGACGGATTGCGAAGACCAGGCTGGAAACAGCGGTCAGCACGAATTGCGTCAATTCCGGTAGGCAGGATTGGGAATCTCCAAATCGCGAAGGGTAGGGCCACATCCATTAGCGGTGTTATAGGCCAAATCCGTGGAGGAAGAGTTTGGTATCATCATGCAGAATGCACACACGTAATGCTGGTGTGCTGGATCCCTGAAGGTCCTCGCGCACTTCTTGCTAATGCTTCTCAACAAGTGGAGGAACTTTACAAGTGCTACTGGTCGAGCATTTCAAGTACAGATGTGAACCATTGCCAACATTGCAGTCTATTAGAGAACAGTGTTCAAAACAATTGGCTGAAATGCGTCCTAATCACATGCGTGGATTAAACCCTACACCTTATAAGGTAAGTGTGAGTGAAAATCTTTACGATTTCATTCATTTTTCTGTGGCTAAATGAGGCACCTATTGGAGAGTTGCAATGAAGGATTATCATTTGCTCTCGTTCACGGAGTCAAGAAATTTCAGGTTCTTAAATGTTGCTTCTATCCTTTGAAAAGAACATTCAGTCATTGTTATACGATTGGTAACATAATTAACCTGAATACAGGTTGTATTACCATTACATTTGGTAAATCGATTGAGACATTATTTCCTTAACCATTTAATAGTTGAAGTTTGGTAAATTTGTAGAACATTGTCTTATAGTGCGGTTTCAGATTTCAAACAAGTGTTTTTATGAATTGTCTCAGTTTAGGCATTTGGTTCTTTAGTGATTACTTGCAAACTGTTTGACACAATGTCAAACCCCTGAAGTATTAAGATTTTGTTGGAAGTAGTAATAACCTGTCGGGGTTATTTCAGTGGTATCAGAGCCTGTTTGCAAATTATTTTGACGAATTACCACAGTACAATATTGGGATTTAGTGACCTTTATAGCTAGGGTCATTTCACAACCTAAGTCATCACTAGATAGCTTGGTCAACACTATCTTTCCTCACTTAGCTTATACTTCACTTGATCCATTTTGCTGGCACTCTATCCAACTTTTCTATAACTCTATATTTTACTAGCTCTCAGTCGACGCTAAGTTTTCTTGACTTCTTTTGTTTACTCGGTTGATACTAGAATAGCTCAATATAATGCCCCACCTAGAGATCTATTGGTGTCAAGATGTTTGGTTAGTCTTCCATTATGATCTTGTGATCCCTGTATGATGTTGTCATGTGCACTCATACTTGCAAAAAATAAATTATCTTAACTTATATTTATCTTTGTTCCAAGGATCTTCAAGCGAGGCATTACATCTCGTATTAAACCCCATGTTGCAACATTGGGATCTCTATGTTATGCTCCCATTATGTTGTTGTTTCATTTGTGTGTTATTATATTATGGCTGTTATGTTGATATCTCATTGGTTCATGATTTTGACTCTTACGCTTGTGACTTGTATTTTTTGACCTTACATTGTTGCTTCCATAGTGATGCCTCCTACATGCAAACCTAGTGGTCACGATGGTAATCGACAAGTGGTTCAAGGAGCAGAACACCATGAAGAGGAATGATAGGAGGGAGAAGGAGAAAAGGGTAATAATAAAAAAAATGGCATGGACGCATTGATGCCAGTTCTCCAGGAGATTCTTTCTCAGTTGGACCCTCATGGAGAGGAATGCAAATAGGATCATAATTGAGAAGAGAGATCCCATCACGGGGATTGCATGAATACGAGTATTCTCATACTCCATTAGGTGGTCGAGGGCACCATCAAGGTGGTAGGGACAACAATAGTGAAGATTCCATTTGGTTGGATCACATGAAGTCTCTTCAACAATCCAAACCACCATTGTATGATGGTAAAGAAGGTAGGCTCAAGGAAGAAACTTGGTTGTTTGGCATGGAGTGTTTCTTCACCATGTACCCTTACACAACCAATATGAGGGCACATTGTGCAATTATTTAGTTGAGGAACCACACATCCATATGGTGGAATATTAAGGGGCATAAGCTCTAGATCAGTGTTGCAGATCTCACCTAGGAGGTCTTTGAGGAAAGGTTCTAGGAGAGATTCTTATCTCCTCAATCGTAAGAGGCATGTGTTGATGAGTTCCATGAGATTAGGTAAGGAAACATGACAATGGATTAGTCCAAAATTTGGTTCTTTGAGCTTTGGCAATATTCATGCTACAACCATGATGATTTACTCCTGACTCATCATTTCATCTAAGGCCTTAAGGATGCCCTTATTAGAGAAGTATGTATGCATCAACCTAGGCATCTTGTTCTTGCTATTGAGAAGGCACATATTGAAGAGGAAAATTTGGCTAGAGGTTTTAGTAGTAAATATGGTTCTCAAAACTAAAGTGCAAGGAATTTAGGATGGGATGCATAGTTTACCCAGTCCTTAGGGAAGGGTCAAGGCTAGTCAGCACCCTCTTAGAATGGTTATCATTGTAAGAAAAAGAAGATTTTTTGGTAAAAGGGTGGACAATCTTTAGGTACCACCAGAAAGAAAGGGGATAACCGAAGCCAAGGGAAAAAACCTCAATAGGATCACCCTCCTCAAGGTGGCTAGCAAAACTCTAGTAGGGGTAGTTCACCATGTCCTAGTGCTACTCAAGATGGTCAAGGAATAGGTTCTAGCTTCAGGGGAAATTTTTATTCGTGTGGACAACTTGGCCATAAATATTTTGAGTGTTCTATTAAAACATTTATTAGACCTAGTAAGAGTGCAACTTGATCTGAGCCTAAAGTGGGAGATTCTAGAAGGAGTCATCAAGTATTTGTGGTAGTTGATAACTATCAGGATGAGTACCAAGGTACAGTAGTCGAGGCTATAGATCCATTGTGTGGCATTTCATCTTTAGTTTTTTTTTATTATGGTGCTTCAAACTCTTTAATTTCACCATCTCTTGTTTAGCAATGTGGGCTTGTGGCAATTTGTTAGGTTGATAGGTGGTAGGTTGAGTTAGCTATGGGTTTCAATGTGTTTGTAGACTCTTTGGTCAGAGGTTGTAAATTGAATTTGGGAACCTTCACCACCATAGTGGATTTTCGTATCCTACCTCTAGGATTGTATGACATTACATTGGGCATGGATTGGTTAACCACCCATTAGGCAAACATAGATTGTTGTTGTAATATGGTACAATGTGTTGATGACATAGGTGGATAGGTAGAAATTTTGGGAGTCCAAGGACCAGTCTCACTCTAGATAATCTCAACTAATCAACTAAAGTTGAGTGTGTGAAAGGGTTGCCAGATGTTTCTTATTTCTGTTAGTGATCTCGAGGAGGCAGAGAGTCATATGGTGATACTTAAGGATCACCCACTCTTTCATAAGTATGAAAATGTATATCCTAAAGAGATTCTAGGTATGCCACCATAGCATGACATTGACTTTCAGATCAATCTTTCACTAGGAGCGGAGCTAATTTCACAAGCTCCTTACTGCATGACTACTCAGGAGTTTAGTGAGCTCATATTACAATTGGAGGAATTTTTATCCAAGGGCTATATTCATCCTAGTGTATCCCCATGGGGTGCACCAATCATCTTCGTGAAGAAGAAGGATGGATCTTTGTGTATGTCCATTGACCATCAACAATTGAATAAAGTGATGGTGAAGAACCATTGTCCTTTGCTGAGAATAAATGACTTGTTCAATCAAATGAAGGGAGTACGAATGTTCTCAAAGATTGATCTAAAGTCAAGATACCATCAACTTCATATCCAATAGGATGACATTCATCGAGTAGCTTTTTGTACATGCTATGGGCTTTATGAGTTCATGATTGTACCCTTTGGGTTAACCAATGCACCATCGATGTTTATGAGTTTGATGAATGGAATATTTTGCACTTACCTTGATCGATGTGTCAATGTATTCTTGGATGACATATTGATTTATTTGAAGATTATTAAGGAGCATGAATTCCATTTATGATAGGTATTACAATGCTTGAGAGCCCATTAGTTGTATGGAAACTTGAATAAATGTGGGTTCTTCCAGTCAGAGGTGAAGTATTTGGGGCATATAATCACTAGTGATGGTATTTTGGTGGATCCAAATAAAATTCATGCTATGATGGATTATCTAGTACCTACTAATGTCTTAGAGGTTCATAGTTTCATGGGATTGGTGAGCAATTACCATCGCTTCATGAAGTATTTCTCAAGAGCAGCTCATCCCATCACTTCTCTTCAATAGAAAGGAAAGAAGTTTGTTTGGTCAGATCAATGTGAGGTAGCATTTAATGCTCTTAAGGAGTTTTTGACTAGTGCACAAGTCCTTGTAATGCCTAATCCTATAGGTGATTTCATGGTTTGCACAGATGCTTCATTGGAAAGCATGGGACACAGATTTAAGTTGCATAGTGATCACATGGGCTTACAATATATTTTTACTCAGCCAAACCTGAATGCATGATAGTGTCATTAGATGGAGTTCTTGTGTGAATATGACTTTGATGTTCATTACATTAAAGGGAAGGAGAATATAATCATGGATGCCATGAATAAGAGGTGACATGAGGTATCAATGGTGTCATTGGGAGTGGATTTATGAAGTCGTATCTTGGAGGCCTTTCCTAGTGACACTTGGTATCAGGAGGTGAGCACAGAGATCAAGTCTAGACATACCCTTGAAGGGATATTTTTAAGTTGTTTACTTGAGTCTAATGTACTACTGTGACACTTTGGATACATCTATGTACCCATGTTTGGTGATCTTTGTACCTTGTTTTTGTTAGAACCACATCATGCATTGTATTATGCACATCCCATGTCAAGAAGATGCATGCTGATCTTAAACAGCTATACTTTTGGGTAGGGATGAGGTGTGATGTTTCTGATTTGGTGGCTCAATGTCTTGAGTACCAGAGAATAAAGATAGAGCATCAACATATGGTGGGTCTTTTGCAACCACATGCCATCCCAGAGTGAAAATGGGATACGATATCTATTGATTTTATCACAAGGTTTCCTATGTGATTGCAGAGACATGATTGTATCATGGTTACAGTGGACAAGTTGTCCAAGGTAGCACATTTTTCACCCATGAGAGCATCCTACACAGCTTCTTCTGTAGTACATGTTTTATTGGTGGATATTGTTCATTTGCATGGGATCTCTCATTGGATTATCTTGGATAGAGATCTTGTATTTACTTATGCACTGTGGACATCTCTCCAGCATGCTTTGGGCACGCAACTCAATTTTAGTTTAGGTTATCACCCAAAGATTGATGGTCAGAGTAAGACAGTGAATCAGGTCCTAGAATATATGCTTCACATGTATGTGATGGATAGTAGGTGAAATAGGAGGATTATTTATAGCTTGTTGAGTTTGCATGCAACAATGGGTATCATAGTTCTCTTGGCATGTCAACTTTTTAGGCCTTGTATGGTAGACTTTGATGTACCCCTTTGAGTTGGGATCATTTAGAGGAACAATTTTTTTTAGGCCGAGAGATGCTTCAAGAGATGGAGTAGTAATTGTTCATATTAGGGAGCATTTGGTTACTGTTCACGATAAACAGAAGAAGTATGCAGATGCCCATAGGTTGGATTGTCACATTTTAGTTGGTGACAAGGTGTTTTTGAGAGTGTGGCTAAGGAAGAGCACCAACCATTATGGGAAAGGCTCTAAGTTGGTGCCACATTTTGTCAAACTATTTGAGATACTCAAGAGGATTGGTCATGTTATTTATCAACTAACATTGTCACCTAGCCTATCGTGCATCCATGATGTTTTCCATGTTTTTATGTTGAGACAATATATTCATGATGTGACCCATGTTCTTGATTGGGATGCTTTGCAGGTGGAGGATGGGCAACTTATTTTAAGCCCATATGTATCCTTTAGCATTAGAGGCTAACCTTGAGAGGTCAGGATGTAGAGTAGGTAAGGATCCAATGGGACCCAAGTAATGAGACCCCTACAACTTGGGAAGATGCTACATGATTGAGAGGATTGTACCCCTATCTTTTTTTTGGCTTCCAGGAGTAAGCCAATGCTAGTCAGGGAGGATGTAGTTCCTCTCGTGTTTGCACTCTGTACCTTGTTTATTTTGATTCAAGAGATACTTGATACTCTTATTATTTGTACTTTGAGATGACCTGAGGGTTGGATGTTATACTTGATTTCAATATCATAGATGCTATATTGCTATGTTGTTTAGTTTATTATATTTTCATATTGATGCCATTTTGAGATGACAATAGGTTTATGTTAATATTTGGTTATCTGGTTTATTGGACATATCTCTAATTCTATTATGTGATGGATTTTATGCTATGGTGATTAAATTCATTCTTGTTTCAGTATGCTTTATGTGAATGTGAGTGATGTAAACAAACTAATTAGGTATTTAATGCAATTATTGCTATAGCTATGATATTATATGCAATTGCACTTGATCATGTATTTTAGTGTGCAAGATTTATATCCATGGCAGTGGCACACGGATTTAGTGATTCAGCTATTCATATTTTCCAATGTCATCCCTATATGGTTGATGTACCTTATTTAAATGTTTAATTATATCTTTTGGTGATTTTTTTTAATCTAGAATGATTTGCATTATGTGATTAGACTAGTGAGTGTGTCTGTGCATTTAGAGGTTCGCATTGTCATGAAAGTTGTTAAGAAAGTTTTCTATAATTTTGGGTTTTTGGGCTTTAATTTTTATTGAATTTAATTTCTAGCAACTTTTCCATGGATGAATTCCTATTTCTAGGAATAACCTATTTTCATTTGGGTCAATTTGAAGCCTAGTTAGTCTAACTGGCTATTTTCCCTAATCTATTATTCACTTCAAAAGTTAATAAGTATGGAAAGAGGAATTTAATTCCTCACTTCTCACTTTTTTAAAACACAAAATTGAGAGCTTTTTTTAAGGAATCCTCTTTTGGAGGATCACATTTTTGTTCATTGTGAGAGCTGTAGGTGTGAAATCTTTGTGAGGTCAGTCTCTTTGGTCTAGCTCAAGTAGACCTTGCTATGTCATGATTTCTGGTAGTTTCAACAGGTGATTTATTTATTGTTTAGTTTCTTGTTTCAGCCCCTTTTGTTGTCAGGTAGGGCTCTCCTATTTTCACATTTCAACTCAGTTTTCACTTCTATATTTGGTAGTTGTTGGTCTGGAGGCTAAGAGCTAGTGTTTCCCTTTGTTTATATTTGTTGGTTTAGTTCGGTTGGTCAGGTATGAACATTTTTCCCAGTTTTGGGATGAGGGTTTGGGGTTTTGCATCATTATGCTAGTCATTTTTGCATATGATGTCCAAACCAAAATTTTATGGAACTTTCATGGATTCAGTGCCCAAGAACCAAATGGGTTTTATTTTTAAGTTTTCCAGTTTTGGGTTTTTTACCTTGTTTTGCATGCTGCCCTATTTTCTCAAGTTTTCTTGGCATGATGTGAGTCATGGACCTGGACAATCTATTTGGATGTCAATCAAACCACTGTCACACTTTTATGTTACATTGGGATGTGTATCACATCCATCCTCCCTAATTCATTATCAGTTGAGTGTATTTTTGCATTGTGTTCTCATCCAGTCATTATGGTATGATCTTCATGATGGTGGTGTACTACACATGAGTACGTGTGCATACATTTGTCACATGACTTTCTTGGCCTGATCTTGTGTGGTAATTTTGAGAGATATGATCATTGGGGTTGATTTGAGAATTCACATTCCTATGGGCACTCATCATTGGATGAGCATGGGTAGAGTAGGGTAGCATATGGAGGAGGCTTCTATCTTGCAACCTGGTGATCATTGTGCCCAGAGGGTTGGTAGATGAAGTTTTAGTTAAGTGATAACTAAATAAAACACTATGTGGTAATAAAACTTAAGATAATAATTTGTGTTAGAGTCTTTTCGTTGAGGGAGTTGAATCGGAACGATCTTATCTTGGGCTTGTCGATGCCAAGTGACTCTCCATGATGTAAGCCCCTACTTCATAGACCATTGAGTGTCTGACTAGGACCTATAGTTTATGTGTTGTATATTGATCTTGGTTTTAGTCATCATTATTTTCTAGCATGGGTGTTAGCCATGGATGTCTACTTTATGTGTGTTTGTGGTTGAATCATTATCTCCATTAGCATGGTGGGAGTGGACCTACAGGTTTCACATGGTTGGGAGGCATAGCTACCTTCACCACTACTGAGGACCGGTGTATAGAGATGGTCTCTTGTCCTTGTGCAACCGTTGTTGGATGTTTTCACTTGGTACTTTAGGTTCTAGAGTATGCTTTCTTATGCTTTATGCTTTCATTGGAATGCTTGTATATCATATTTAGATGATGTTAGTTTATTGACACATTCCCTTCTTGTGATGTTTAGCATATGATAGATGATGTTATCTACTTATTTGGATTATCAATTGCTTTTGGTTTAGTATGTTAGATTTCATATTCTTGATGTTATTACACTTTAACTTAGTGATATCCTAGTAAGATAGCTTTGACTATCCAGTTGGTAGTTTCGATGTTGCACATAGGGGATGGCTAGGACCTTTGAGGTCTCATGCTATTATTATGGTTGGGAGGAACCATGCACTTAGTTCATTATTTTAGTTCAATGTGATGTTGCTTCTGTACAGTGTGATGTTGCTTTCAGTGTGTTCTTTATTGCTATGTTAAATGGTTAGATGCAGTTCTTGTCTTTTAGTTATTTGTTCAAGTGTTCTTACCTCGATATGTGGATCTAGTACTCCTTGGTGTGGAGGAAATTCATTTCCTAGTTTTTACCTTTTTTTCTATCTTTTACCCTTAGTTTTATGGCATGTTGATTTGTATCCTCGTGTGAAATTGCAAGTCCTCACATGGTGTGTTGAGTTTCTTTGTGCAGCTTGGATTGCATCATTGTGTGAGACCCCACACTAGTTTGGGTTCTTTGGGGTTGTTGAACCCAGCACTTTCTTGTGACACTTGGTGCATTTCCTTGTGCAAAGGGAAAAATCTCATGTGGCATGTTGCACTTCCTCATGTGAGACTTTGTCAGTCTGCTGTCCTTGCATGAAAAATAGGGGGTATCTCCTCAAGTTTTCAGGGTATGAAATTTGGTGTTTGTAGTACCCTTTGGGTTTTCTAGTATTTCCTTGCTTTTGGAGTTTGAATTTTTTAGGTTCTGTAGTCATTTTGGTTTTCTTCGTTCTTCAGTTGGTCATGTTAGTTCGGATATCCATTGGTGTTCAGATGTTTGGTTAGTCTTTCATTGCAATCTTGTGATCCCTATATGATGTTGTCATGTGCACTCATACTTGTAAAAAAAATATATCTTGGCTTATATTTATCCTTGTTCCAAGGATCTCTATGTGGGGCATTACACTTGACTTCAACTATAAGTTCCTTAATCTTCTTATTTGAATCTTGGTTAAGCCTATTTATTTTTTTCTTCAGTGGTCATCTCTTTAAGGCTTCAACACAATTATCTTTTCTACTTGATTGTATGATTAAATAACACATGATATTTTCAAAGTCCAACTGATCAGGTGCCCATTATAGTTTCTCATAACTAAACCTTTCTACTAGGTCCTCTTGTTATCTCTTCTTCTCAAATACTCTTCATCAATCATCTTGATATGGCACTCTACTTAGGTAGATACTATCTCACCAAAAAGGTTTGACATCAATGAAAACATAACAATTGTTCCACTTGTGGTTTCCAACATAACAATTGTTCCAATTGTGGTTTCCAACATTAAGAACATAACAAATTGTCCAAATTTAAATTTAAGTGAAATATTAAATAAATTGTAAGAAATGAATGTAAAAAATAAATAGATCACAAAAATGGGTTATTAATCAATAAAATATTTATATGATAAAATAACTCATATTCATTTTTTGTGATATTATCAATTATGATTATTGTTAAAATTGCTAAAATAAAAATTATAGATAGAAAATTTCATCCAACTTATGAGAAATATCATATCATTTTTATCAACTCTTATGAAGCCTAAAATCTTATTTCTTATCTAAGAGGAATCGGGTGTTAAATGTATAAAATTATCATTCACCTTTGTAATTAATTTGTAGATCAACTCAAGAGAGACCTTTTTATTGTTTTTCATGCAATGGTAAAAGTACTAGATCATAGTTAGCAATACTTGAGTATTCTTTAGGTGAGGGAGGATTTAGTATTGTACTTACATTAACTAAAATGCTATATTTTTAACAACCCTAAACTATTATCAATTAGTGAAAGTATAAACTACTGTAAGGCATCCATCTATGACATAGGACCCATTTTTGACCACCTAAATTTTTTGTTTAATGAGTGTGACTCAAAAACTACATAATTGAAAATAGAAATATCATAGTTTGGTTTGTTGTGGAAAATATCTCCTCTAAATATTAAGGCAATTAGTATTCATTGGATAACTTTTGTTATGTATGATCGAAGTCCTCATTGCTTTTCATTTTAAGCAACATTTCATATTGATTATATTTGGCAACATGTCATAAATCATATTAAACACCCACCACTATTATTGTTAAACTTCAGTATTCTTATACTTTCTTTTTGACATCATTAGTTGATGTAAAATAGTGATTTATAAATTCATTAACATATGTTTACTATCACTTTTATTAATCGTTTGATATGGCATTGAGATGTCTAAATTCAATTCATAATTAATATCATTAATATAGTTTAAATATATCTTAATTAAAATTTATATTGTAATTAATTTTCAAAATTTTGAAGTAACAATCGAAAGAATCAACAAAGCTTTAAGATTTTACTTAGGTTTGGCATTGTAATAGATTCTCATTCTATCTTTTTAATACAAAACATGCAATAACTTGTACATTAATTGTTGGAAATAAACTAACAAGGTTACTGAGAGGGGAGGGGTGAATCAGTAACTCTAAAACTTTAAATCAATTTAGCATAATAACATATTCACCATTCATTCACCTAATCTACTGTATGCATGAGAAGATAAACATTCATAACACGTGAACACACTGATTTGGTGACCCAGAAACCTTCCAATTAGAAAGTAAAAGTGGGGTGGGGATGATGCCCACAAAACTTCAATACTGCAATATAAAGTTGGTCTATTAAGGCTTACAATGAAAACTTCTGGTGATCTGCCCTATTAGGAGCAAGTAGGATTGCTAGATCCACCGTGTTAGAGGATTTACAAACATACAATGAAGTATGCACTCTATTAGGAGATTTACAAAAGACTATTAAGTCTACCTTGTTAAAGGATTTACAAACTGATTCACCTGTTAGGATGAAGCAGTGGATCTAGTTACAACTAATTGTTGATAAGATCCTTTTATGCACCGATCACCTGATGTGATAGATATAATTGTTCTGCATCTATGTTGACCTTGTTGTATTCCTCTGTTCTGCTGCTGATTCGCTTTCACTCTTCTCAAAATATTGCAATACAACACCATACAATGATATACAACATTTTTATTTTTATTTTTTTACAAATGATATAATACATTACATATATACCATTCCAATATTTACACTAGCAAGGTTGGCCAAACACAAGTGAACAAAACATTACTGAGTCAACCAGATAGTAGAAAATTCGGGTTCCTCAAACTGACTTAGTGACCTTCTGATACTTGGCATCCACTACAATACACTGCATCATCATGCACTCGGTAAGAGTAGAGGCACGGTCCATACTAATCACTCTAAGTAGCTTGGAAATTGGTAACCATTGGTGACTTGGTGAAAATTGTGTCACTCGGTAAAAACTGAATCCATTGATAACCTTCTTCACTTGGTAAACATTGATTCCTTCATTTACCTTGTTCACTTGGTAAACACTAAGTCCTTTGTTTACCTTGATCACTTGGTAAATAGTAAGTCCTTCATTTACCTTGATCACTCGATAAACACTGATTTTAACTGATGACTCAGTGAACACTGAGAACTTGGTAAACACTATTGAACTTCCCATTTGCTCGGTGACCACTGTTTAGCATGGTATCAACTGTTCTGCTCAGTAACCACTACTGAATGCTTGGTATGAACTATAGACTAAGTGATGAGCTTGGTAAGCATTCAGAATCGAATAAGTATTGTAACTAATGACAAATATATCATAATTCCAACAATCTCCCCCTTTGGCATTAGTGACAAAAACACTTATGAGCCAAAACTTATATACAACATCTGACATACTGACGTTTGATTCTGCTGAATATACATGGCTTCCTTACATATAACTCCCCCATACAATATACACAAGGTATTTACATGAGTTATATGACTTTTATTCACAGTATCTCTTTGTCCCTTTTGTACATTTATCTCACCGATATCTCTTTCTGAGTATCTCTTTCTCCCCCTTTTTGACAATAATGCCAAAGAATAAAATAATGTATTTACATAGAGACACCAAAATGTGAGATAAACTTAGAATGTACCTTGAGAATGAGTTGAAGAGTCTTATCCCAATTCTCTTGCAAGATTTTGCATGTGGATAGAGCTACTTGAACTTCTATAGAAAGTCCGATCACATGGTCTACAACAGAGAAATTGTTGTCATGGATCAATGTTTTGGAGTATGCAATATGTTTCTGCATTGTGTCCATGATAGGAAGAATCATGTTCTAGATATCTAGCAGTGTAGACCGAATCCTTCCTTCTTCTCTAAGAAACTCTGCCTGCTTCTTTGACAAAAATTTGATCCTGAGGTGATGAGATGAGCTTGAACTGGGGTCAAGCTTTAGCTTTTGTGCACTTGCCTTCAGATCCTCATCTATCTTATTCAATTTCTCTCTTGTCTCCTTAGTATACTTGGTAACATCACAAAGCTTAGGAAAAAGAGATGTTACATTATTAAAAGAATTTTCAATGTTGGCCAAAACTGTGGTTAATTCAACCTGTTTTATTGCTATATGTTGAGCAATGTGCTTAAGCACCTTATTATCAAACTTCTTTTCTGCCTTCTCCATCAACTTTTCTTGACCAGAGATATCCTCATTGAATTTATTAACTGCCTCTTCTAATTGTAACAAAATGTGTTGAGAAGTATCAACATCAACACCTATAGCCTCAGTAATAATATTCTTCGCTCCTTCAATAATATTAAACTCTCTATCTCTCTCATTCCTTAGTTGTTTCTGTTTTGCCTTTAGATCTATACGCTGACTTAGCAGTCTTAGTTCATCAACTGAAGCAGTATCCAGATCGATCTTGGGAATGACAATTTCATTATCCAAGTCTACATCCTCATCCACTGTCTTGCCTGTAAGAAAAAAATTTAATGGAATCTTTGGTTTTTCTACTGTGCTAACATCTTTGCCTTTGAAAATAGAGACAATGGTTGATGAGGCTGGACTGGCTGTCAAAACTGGAATAGGACCAACTAAAGGAAGACGTAGAGAAGTGCTAACTATGGGAAAAATTGATGTTCCCATATCCAAAACTGATGTACAAATTGGAATATTTGCAGTAGAAGAGCTGACTGGAGCAAAAATTGGACCCAATGTGGCTGGGGATGACAAAATTGAAGTGAAAATTGGAAAACTTACTGTACATACTGCAAGAGGAATTGATACACCTGATGTAGTGACTACTACAGTGGATCACTTGGTGACTGAAGATATTGCTTGATGCTCAGTAGATGAAGAAGTGATCTTTAGCTCGGTAGATGAAGTAGTTGATACTTCCATTGTAGATACCTGGAGCTGAGAGGTGACTGGAGGAGTTTGAGCTAATGATGTCTCTATGGTGCTCACAATCTTGCTTGAAGAACCTATCTTCATAGATTTAACAATTTTAGGTGGAGAGTGAGGAAGGGAGGCAATGACAGCTACTATAATTTAAACTGGATCATCCTCCTCCTCAACTGCTTCTTCCTCCTTTTCTTCTTCTTCCTTCTCCCTCATTAATTGCTAGAGATCTTCATCAGTTACATCCATGGTGATAGAGTTATCACCATCCACATCCTCTTCATCATTACTGTCATCATCCTTGATTTCCATAGGTTCATCACTTGGCTTATGCAATTTATAAGTATCATTCCAAACATCAGTTGCATTCTTAACAACTGGTTCAATATTTTTTAACAATATGAGACATGTATTGAATCTCATATTCATTCTTCCTTCCTAATCCTTCATTGCCTTTTTTATTTTTGCATCTATCAGGCTAGGTACCAGTTCTCTCAATTTTTGTTCAAAAATGTCTCTAACTCCCATCTTACCTTTATTTCATCAAACAACATTGCAGGAATTTGGGAGACAAATTGGTCTAGGGAGAATTTCCAAGTTCCCAACTTCTCCATTACCAGATCTTCAATTTCCTTCTGCTCAGCAGGAATCCTGGATTCATACTTTAAGGCTTTAAAGTTGTTGATTCCTGCACCAATCCTAAGTTGTTTTAGCCTATCTACAAATGTGAGAGGAGGCTTGTTAAACACAACTTCACTTTCCTTTTTGCTTTTCCTTGTTCTCCTTGTGAATACTACTTGAGGTTTGGTAATGATTACCCTACCTTTCTTCTTCACAGGCTCTGCCTCCTTTTCTAGCTCCTCTTCTTCAGATTCTTCTTCTTCATCATCCTCACCTTTTCCTTCAGTAAGCATTAGAGGTCTAGTGTCAGTTTTCAATTTTTCTATCTTCCTCTTTCCCTTGGAGATTGCCTGGGGAAGCTTGATCTCAAGTTCTATTCTTACCTTTACCTCATCAAATGTTTTGAATGCAGGCAATTTGGGATCCACTGGTTCATTTACCAGTGCCTCAATGATGTCTCTAGTTTCATCAATGTTCACTTCATAGGGAATTGATTTTACCCATGCAACACGAGGTTTGACTGTCTATATATATACTTTGTCACAGTCAACCATAAAACATACATCTTCCTTATAGTCTTCAACAAGTTTAGGAGGAATCCTGAACCTGTTGTTCATTCTCCCCTTGAAATCTTCAAAGTAGTTATCCATAACCTTATCAAAATTTACACCCATTTCTGCAATAAATTCATTTATCTGATACAAAACGGGAACATCTTTTCTCCATACAACTATACCTTTAGAAGGGAAAAACTTTTGTACATAGAAAAAAAAACAAACTAACAAAGAACCAAATTTATAGGGGTTGGTCTTTGAGGTCCTTATATTGTCCATGTTCTTATTTAGTTGTTTTAACAGCACATCTGCTAAGTCAAACTCCATGTTCTTCTTCACAATCTTATAGGCTAAGTCCATAGCCTCACAGGGCACACTATTCAATCTGCTGGAACTATACAGCTTGTATGCAATTACACTAATTCCAAATCTTAGCTCTATATCTGATACATTGTTAAGTTTCAGTCCTCTTCCATCCCATTCAACTAGGGTTAACTTTTGAAGTTCATCCCGACTTAGGGTTTTAGTGGTTTTGGATTTGCTCAACATAGGTAAACCTGTGATTCTGTGAATCATCTTCTTTGTAATCAAAGCGGGTTGCTCTAACTACAACTGACCATTATGAACACAACTCAAAATGTATCTTATCCATTTCACTTGGAAATTTCTTGGCAAATGCAGGATATGGGTTAAACTTTTGGTTTCCAAATGTTTGAACTCGGATTTAAGGGTTCCATCCACGCATAACTCAGCTAGGGCTATCTAGTGTCCCTATCTCTTGAATAGTGCATTTGAAATGAGTATGAATGTCGTTTATAAGTAGTACCTTGGGTGGAATATGCAATTGAGCTCCATGCAATTTGATCAATTCAGCTATGGTGGGAACAAGCTTGAAGCTAGGTGCTTTCCATGCGACTCCCTTCACCAGCATTTTAGAGCCCCTTTTTGCCTTGCTACTATTGGTGCTTGTGGATGCCATTGCTACTCGGTGAGTGAACAGTTTCGTAAAACAAATTCTTTGCTGGAAAATCACTTCAAATCACTTGAACTCACTTGTGTGCTCTTGGAAATCTCTTCGTTCTATATATTCTAAATTCGCAGTGAAAAATGAGATCAAATTCTACCTTTTTTTTGATGAAAAATTTGCCATTAATGCTCAGGTATGAAGCTAGCTGAGATGACTTAGGGTTTTTCAGATAGTAATCGACTTACTTGGTAAACCTTGAAACTTGGTGAACAAACAAAACCTTTCATATTCCTGACCTAGCTCAGTTAAGTTTGAGACCAACCTTGCTCGGTAGATGCATCACAATGAACTATGTCTTGTATCTGAAATACTGATTTTTCATTTGCACTCCTTCATTCTGGAACTGCTTAGGATATGGCTTGAAGATGTAGTCCCTGATCCTTCTTGATGAGTCTAATTAGAAATGGTGGAGTCACCAACTTCTTGAGTGACATTACCATCATTTGAACTTTTTGGTTCGGTAGATTTAGGAATCCATTGTTGTCTTATCTATTTTCGAATATTGTCAACTCTGGCTTTCTTTTCATCTTCAACTCTTCCTATGTTCATGCAATTCTTGGATATATGACCAAGTTCGGTACATGTATAACATCTTATGGTAGTATCTTTCTTCCTTAGGTGATGCCTTGTACAGTTTACTCCAATGTGTCCATATTCTCCACAATAGTGACATCTGCACCAAGTATTATAGTCCCAACCAAATAATGCTTTGACAATATGTTCTGTTGGATTGAATGATTTAGATATGCACTTAGATGCCTTATGACCTTGTTTCTTGCATTTGTGACATTTGCCTTCAAATTTTGGTTTCTCTTTGCATTCATTGGCTGTATGACCATGTTGATTGCAATTGTAGCATTTACCATTGAATTTTCCTTTACCATTGCTCCAACATCTATTAGATGTATGACCTATCTTTCCACAGTGATTGCAAGTAAGTTTTTGATTCTTTTGGGCACCTTGTTTGGAAGATTCACCTTCTTCATTGTATCCAAGGCCTGCTTTACCTTTTTGTCTATGAAGATTCTGCTCATTTTGCTGATTCAATTGATCCACATCTGTTTGAGATTTTATCATCCTTTCATTGACTTGCTTTTCAATATTTAAGTTATTTTCCAAACTTTCATTGATTTTTCTTTCAGATCTTAGGTCACTTTGTAAGCTTTCAGTGATTTGTCTTTCAACATTCAGATCATTCCTTATTCTTTCATTTTGTGCTTTAAGAATTTTGATTTCTTCATTTGCATTGGAAAGTTGATCTGTAAGATCCTCATACTGAAGGGATTGATTTTGAATTTCATTGTTCCTTCCTTCTATCTCATCTTGCATCATGTTCCTTTGTTCCAAAATTTCTCATAACCTTGTTGACTGAATCTCTTGTTCTCTTCTTAGCATTCTTACTTCTTCTTTCAGAGATCCATTCTTCTCTAAGAGTTCTTTGATTGCATTGTTTGCCTCATTAGCTTCATTTGAACTGCTTGATGTTAAAAGGTCTTCAGTCTTTTCTTCAACATATTGATGATCATTCATTTGTCTTGCAAGTTCCTTCCTTCTTTTTAGAGATTGAGAAAGATGCTCCTTTGCTTCTTTGAGTTGAGCCATGGCCATTTCCAGATCTAGCTTTTCATTCTCAATAAATTTGTCAAGTATGAATATCTCCATTATCCTTGATCTTTGCTCAAGTTGTCAAACTTTATCCTGAGAACCACAATGCTCTAATACCAATTGTTGGAAATAATTAGGACTAACAAGGTTACTAAGAGGGGAGGGGTGAATCAGTAACTCTAAAACTTTAAATCAATTCAGCATAATAACATATTCAGCATAATAACATATTCACCATTCATTCATCTAATCTACTGTATGCATGAGAAGATAAACATTCATAACACATGAAAACACTAATTTGGTGACCCAGAAACCTTCCAATTAGAAAGTAAAACTGGTATGGGGATGATGCCCACAAAACTTCAATATTGCAGTATAAAGTTGGCCTGTTAAGGCTTACAATGATCACTTCTGGTGATCTTCCCTGTTAGGAGCAAGTAGGATTGCTAGATCCACCTTGTTAGAGGATTTAGAAACATACAATGAAGTATGCACTCTATTCAGAGATTTACAAAAGACTGTTAAGTCTACCTTGTTAAAGGATTTACAAACTAATTCACCTATTAGGATGAAGTAGTGGATCTGGTTACAACTGATTGCTGATAAGATCTTTTATGCACTGATCACCTAATGTGATAGATATAACTTTTCTGCATCTATGTTGACCTTGTTGTATTCCTCTATTCTACTGCTAATTCGCTTTCACTCTTCTCAAAATATTGCAATACAACACCATACAACGATATACAACATTTTTTTTTTTTTTTACAAATGATATAATACATTACATATATACCATTCCAATATTTACACTGGCAAGGTCGGCCAAACACAAGTGAAAAAAACATTACTGAGTCAGCCAGATAGTAGAAAACTCGAGTTCCTCAAACTGACTCGGTGACCTTATGATACTCGGCATCCACTACAATACACTACATCGTCATGCACTCGGTAAAAGTAGAGGCACAGTCCATACTAATCACTCTAAGTAGCTTGGAACTCGGTAACCATTGGTGACTTGGTGAATATTGTGTCACTCGATAAAAACTGAATCCATTGATAACCTTCTTCACTTGGTAAACACTGATTCCTTCATTTACCTTGTTCACTCGGTAAACACTAAGTCCTTCATTTACCTTGATCACTTGGTAAACACTAAGTCCTTCATTTACCTTGATCACTTAGTAAACACTGATTTCAACTGATGACTCGGTGAACACTGAGAACTTGGTAAACACTGCTAAACTTCCCATTTGCTCGGTGACCACTGTTTAGCATGGTATGAACTGTTCTACTCGGTAACCACTACTGAATGCTCGGTATGAACTGTAGACTGAGTGATGAGCTCGATAAGCATTCAGAATCGAATAAGTGTTGTAACTAATGCCAAATATATCATAATTCCAACATTAATTTTGACCTACCTAATAGATTTGTACCTCAAATGTTTGTTGAATGTCCCTATCTTATTCAAACAATATCATTTCAATAGCTTCAAGATTATTAAAAGACTTGACATTTAAGGACACAACATTAATAGAGAAAATTTAAACTTTAGTGAAAAAATGTTAATATAAATGAATATAGAATAAACAAGTAATAGCTCTCAAAAATGCCAAAAACTAAAAAACCTTGAATTGATTAATCAACAACTCATATTACTATTATTTATTTGAATATTATTAGTTCTTGTCACAGGTACAATAATTATAGCATGAGTTAGTTCTATTCTATTTTTTCTTTTATCTAATCATCTTTATGAATTTTGTTCAAAAGTATATTTTTTTCTAATGTTTCACTTATTTAATAATTTAAACTATTTTTCCATTATTTCATTTCTTACTGACTGGTTTTTAGAACAATCATTGCACATGAAGTTTTCATTGAGACAAAATAATTTTTTTGTTTTTATACTTTATTATTTCACCCAATGATAAGGATGTTGATAAGAAATGATAAATGGAAACTGAAAACAAATCTAATCAATCTAAACATATCTTTTCTAATATATACATATATATACATGTATATATACATCTATATAAATATATACATGTATATATAGATGTATGTATATATATATACATGTATATATATGTATATATACACACATATACATATATATATATATATGTATATATATATATATATGTATGTATATACATATATGTATATGTATGTATATACATATATGTATATGTATGTATATACATATATGTATATATACACATATATATGTATATATATTAAATATTAATCTCTTGACTTTTCTAATAGTAATTATATGATATTAAAAAGAAAAGTAATTAAAATATATTTTATAATAAAGAAAGAAATAGACATGTTGGAATGTTAAATAAATTATGTCATGTGATATAATTTGATATCATAAGCTGGTTGGAATAGTAAACACTTATCTATGAATAATTCATTATTTTAACCTCATCCATTATTTTCAAACTCCCACATTATTTAACATTCCAACATGTCTAATTCTTTCTTTCTTTATTATAAAATATATTTTAATTACTATTCTTTTTAATATCATATTACTATTAGAAGAGTCAAGATGTGTGTGTGTGTGTGTGTGTGTGTGTGTGTGTGTGTGTGTGTGTGTGTGTATGTATATATATATATATATATATATATATATATATATATATATATATATATATATATATATATATATATATATATATATATATATATATATATATATATATATATATATATATATATATATATATATACATACACGTGTATATGTATATATAGATGTGTGTGTGTGTGTGTGTGTGTGTGTGTATATGTATGTATGTATACATCTATATACACTTATATATAGATGTATATGTATATGTGTAAATAGATGTTTATATATATGTATATACATTTGTATATACACATCTATATATACACATATATGTGTATACATACATACATACATACATATATATATAGACTCTTCTAATAGTAATATGATATTAAAAATAAAAGTAATTAAAATATATTTTATAATAAAGAAAGAAATAGACATGTTGGAATGTTAAATAAATTATGTTACATGATATAATTTGATATCATATGTTGGTTGGAATAGTAATACAAGTATCTATGAATAATTCATTATTTTAACGTCATCCATTATTTTCAAACTCCCACATTATTTAACATTCCAACATGTCTATTTCTTTCTTTATTATAAAATATATTTTAATTACTCTTCTTTTTAATATCATATTACTATTAGAAGAGTCAAGAAATTAATGTGTGTGTGTGTGTGTGTGTATACACAAATGTATACATCTATATATACATGTGTATATATATCTGTATATGTAGATGTATACATATACATATATATGCATCTATATATACATCTATATATACACATATATACATATATGTGCATGTATATATATGTACACACACACACACACACACACACGTTACATATTAATCTCTTGACTCTTCTAATAGTAATATGATATTAAAAAGAAAAGTAATTAAAATATAATTTTATAATAAAGAAAGAAATAGACATGTTGGAATGTTAAATAAATTATGTCATATGATATAGTTTGATATCATATGTTGGTTGGAATAGTAAATACTTATCTATGAATAATTCATTATTTTAACCTCATCTATTATTTTCAAACTCCCACATTATTCTTACATGCTCCCTCACTTATCCACCATCAACACTCCATCAAATATTTTTGCTAAAAATAAGTTTAAATTATTTTACATCATGCTATATAGTATGGAGGAGGGTGCATATAAAGAAGGGGACAAAATGGAAAATATTTAGAGAACCAGATACTGGGAGAAGCAAGGTTTGACAAAAAGCATTTCAAGATTTAATACATCTATACATCATCTCTTAGTTCATGTTGATATTTTTGTTATTGTTAGATGCAACCACTATATTCATATTTGTCAAGATCTATTAGAAGAAGAAAAATGTTGAGTGATCTATTATTTGTAAACATCTCTCCAGACTAGCTTGTTCATAAACTAAAAGAAGAAGGAAGTTGGAAGCCCAAGGAGTAGGAAAGAGACATCACAACAAACCTATTCATGCCATCCTATGTTGACTTTACCACTATTGAATCCAGTAGTGAAGAACAACAATAACAACAACACTTAAATGTTTCTTTATGATACTATACTATGATTTATTAAAGATACTCTCCGATGTCACCTATTTGACTGATGTTTTTTGTATTAGGTGTTATTTAGTTCACTTTTGTCATAGCCTCGAGTAGATGATAGTTTAGTATATATCTCATTATTTCTATTGGTTGTACTTTTTGATCCACTGTTACTTGGATTTATCTTATATGCAATAGAAAAATCTATTGTTTGTTTTTTTAATACTTAAGCTTGTCTATTATGGTTGTGTAGATATATTTGTATCTTTAAATTTTCATGGACCTCTTCTCTTAACTAAAATTAAATTACTCCATTCTATGCCTCCATTCTTTTCCCATCTAATCATTCTTACTATATTTCTATCAGCAACTCCCCTTTCTCTCCTAGAAATGTGAAGCATCCCATTCTCCATAACATCAAGCCTAATTGCATATTCATTGCAATTACTATTTGTCATGTTGTAGTGATTAGACTTGGATTAATATGATTTCACATATGTTGACACTGGCTTTTCCATCACGATGGCCCTCCAATAAACTTAGTAGTTTGGCCAAAAGCATTCACTTGTCATTTATATCTAATAAATATTATAAATTTTACTCCTTTTTTTTCAAACTTATATGACTATTATAAAATCTTCACTTTCATATAGATTAATAAATGAAATGCAATAAATGCAAGAAAAATGCTTAGGAAATACAAAGTAAATGGACCTTATAATCGGAGCTAGGGGTAGATCCTAGTAGTGAATCGGGGTTCAATAGTGGTTTACTTAGTTTTAATGATTGAATTTACACTAGTAGTGGATCATTTATATACCAATAATTGGTCATTTTCCAACTTTTTTAATCCATGATTGACTCATATGTGCATCGCTACTAGTGATTTAAGATTCGTGAACTACTAGGAAAGATTTGTGAAGCATTATTGAACATTTTGTGAATCACTATTGGTGATTGAATGAATAATTATTGGTGCAATGGGGATCGAGTACCAGTGAACACTTTTTTGGACTACTTTTTTACTCTTCCATACATAACGTTTCATATAGAGTTCATCGTTATTAGGAACAAGTTTAAAATCTTAGCTTTAAACAATTAAGTCTTCAATTGCATATAAGAACACCAACTACAAAATGATTTTTTTGGGACACTTAAATTGAATGCACAAAAAATTAACTATAACCAGTGCTGCATATCTTCCTCTTAGAAGTAACCACCCCCCATACACGAGATATTCAAGGCTTGATAAGGAATTTCAATTCGATCCACGAGCAAGTTAAGCTACGACGTGCACCTAATCTTTGGTTCACTCTTAGATGAGACACGTTAATGTCATTAACTATGATGCATCACAGCTGACGCAATATCCTCGTCGCTATATATCATTAGCCATTTCTTCTCCGTCGATCTTTAAAGACTCTGAGGATAAACACATTGTCGACGTCGTTCCTAAGTTAAAAATGCCCTCCTCCTGTTCATTTGGACATCTGATTTTCTTACGTCCACGTTGATTTTTCGGCGGAAACAGCGACCAAATAATTGCCCGGGCATAGATGGTGATAGGATAAGTTTAGGGAAACAAGAAGCTGATTTTTATAATTTTCTTAGTTAAATTGTTTTCTACCTTGTTCTCTTATAAAACCGGCCATAAAGACCATCAAGTTCCAGGTCTAAAGGTGATTTCTTTGTTTCAGGCAGGAGCCATGAGTGCGTTGTCGAGAAGGGCGTGGAGCTCATTATTAAGCTGTTACCTTATGCATGGCGTGCAGTAAAGAGCGAAACGGGTGGTTTGGCTTCCTTCCATATTTTTGGCACCGCTGTCAGATGGTGCGCCATGTCTATGATTACAAATCTAAAATAGTTGAACTCCGACGAAAATACGAGAGATTTAAGGGCAGCTATGAGGGTCGTCGATTTCTCGAGCTCCTCCATCCAGGGAGTTATGTTGAGGAATCATTTGAAAAAGAGATGTTACAGATCCAGAAATGGCTCAAGGACAGTGGCTGCACGGCGTCGCTCCTCACAACTGTCTATAACAATGATGAAGTGTTTCATGGAAGCCTCAGTTGATGTCGAAATCGCTCGGGAGAACATAGGCAAGGTGATTGAGTTGCCTGCACCAGTGTCGAAGGACAAATTGTACACCCATTTGAGTCGAGAGAAGTTCCACTTTCTTCTTCTAATGAATAATTTGCAAGATTGACTTTATCTAAGAAAGCTTGGGCAAATGGTTGCAGAGATAGGGCTGCCCTCGCTAAAGGAAAAACATTTCAAAATTGTTTGCAGCTGCAAGACCGAAAGCGTGGTTACCGCTATGAATGTGAAGGAGACTTCGATTGAGGTCTTGCCCAGAGAGGAATACTCGTCGATGACCTTTCATAAGGAGGAAGAAAAGATTCCCCACATTATGGACAATTTCGGAGAGTTCACTAAAAGTATTAGCGAACCCTCCAAAGTCAATCTAAGGCTAGTTGCCGTTCATCTTCCGGATGTGTTACACATGCACTGTTTTGCCTGTGTCCTCCAATTCTGTTTTGGATTTGATACAATTCTATGGTATATTCTTATTCCATGGCGTTCTGTTTTGACTTCAATAAAATGGGAACCAGAGAATTCCCCGCCGAGGTCTATTAAGGAATTGCAGCGCTCGTATAGTGAGGAGTTGAAGATATTATCCACCTGGCTTTCATGGGACAGATTTCCTCAATCAGGGGATGAGGGTACCACAACGAGCTTTGAAATGAGTAAACAAGAGCTGGGCTTCAAGGTTTGAGAGGAAATCGGATGAAAAACCTGAACCAGAGAGTGTTCCTGCCGAGGACTAGAAGTCTGATGCAATAGCAGAAAAAGGGAACAGCAAAGAAACAATTTGTATGCCACATAGGGTTGGACCTTTGATGCCTCTTGGATGTATGTAACTAAAATGCCTGAAGATTGGGGCTTGATTTACTGAAGTACTCTGTATTTTTGGTTTTGTTTTACCATGCTATTTCTTCAAATGTTGTTTCTGAATTTTGCTGAACTAGTTATTGTTATAGTTTATTTGTGAAGGGGAATGAGAGCATTCTAGAAAGTCATCTAAGATCAGTATGGACATCTTATATACAATAGTTTCTTGAATAGTTTCTAATAAGCAAATACAAGTGCATACTACTATGACATAAAAGTGGAAACAGACATAATTGATTTCTCACAATTAAAACCTTAAAGGAAAGTGATTGCAATTTACCGATCTAAATATGTTACTCGGAAACAAGTTACAATACATTTTCAGCCTTCAAATGGAGATTTACATCTTGCTCCATTCCAGAGAAAATCCAGCAACATAACTCTGTGCAAATAACTTCTCATCTCTCTCTCTCTTAATTCTCTACAATAGTGCTTTGTACTTATAGCACGTTTTCATACAAGAGGAAACAGTTTCTAAATCATCTATATTTAGCACATCTACAAATTATTTTAGAAACTTCTTTATGCCCAATTGTTGCATAAAAACAAAGCATAAGAGAATAAATCACCAAAAAGCAGAAGCTTTCTACTTTTCTACTCCAAGTCTTTTCTTGTGGAAGAATCCAACTTCATTTAGCAACTTTGCAAGAAAGCACAAATAAAACAATAAATTGTGGTAAGGTTGAGTCACCTTATCCCAACAATCTCCCACTTGATGAAGACCTTACAAGATTCAAACTAATGAAACTATATCATCATAGTCATCCATCAAACCACATAAATCATAACATATGCTCTCATGCTCCAACTAGACACATGTACAAATAACACAAGCATAAAATCCCTATGATAACCAAGGCTACACACTATTGCCACCACTCCAATGTGCTCATGAGCTACATAGAAGCATCAAAAAACATCAACTTCTTAGCCCAACACAAATGTGAAGTCATCCTCCATAAAACAAGATAAAACACCAATCAAAACAACAATCAAATTGATTAGTCCAATCCAACTGATAAACCCACAAGATTGAAAATAACATCAACAATAAATGCTAACCCATTCAACCATGCATACCTCAAAGGTATCCAACATCAGAAAACTCATGCCAACAACATAACCAACCCATAAGTTGCAACCTCAAGCTCTATGTGCAAACTAGTCGATGAAGACCAAACACATAGAAGAACTCCCACTACATGGGTAATGTCAAATTTGAAAAATCAAAAGCATATTGAGTCTATTGATAACAACACAAAGAAAGTGTAACCATGTAGTACCAAGGACTATCCACAAAGATATGCAAATCTTGTAGCATAAACACTGCAAGAAACATCTCTCTCATCCAATCTCCATAACTCTCCCATGTTTTCTACATCCAAAAAAGAAAAGAGATAAAAGAACTAGCTTGTTCTCACAAAAATAATAATGAAGTACAAGTGATAATAAATGACCACAAACGAGTGACTACTATAGCCCCAACAAATTTCAAAAAAAAATATTATGTGAACCCAAACATCTAAGAAGATAACCAAGACCAAAAAGGGAACCTGCAAATCATAAGTGTGTAGCATGTCCTTCTAAAAACACTTCTAAATGTCAACTGTGTAAAGTATGATCTCCTTCACAACCCCAAAAGAAAAGCCACAATAACATCCAAAACTATTCAACCTCAAGAGATTAAACATAACATGATATCATGAATCTATATGGGTGTAAGCCTCTCAAAGAAGATCAAACTATTCCATCTCTCATTTCAAAAAATCAGCTCACTACCATCTCCTATTGTCATCATAAATTAAAATATACCTCAAGAAGATAATCATGTTGCCCATCTCTCACAATGAATCCTCCAAAATCATCTAACTACAACTCAAGATCCATGAAAGTAACATTGGGCAATACCTCTCAAGTGACAAACTATCAAGTAGACCAAGAGTGGGGAATGAGAATGCTCCTCCAAGATGTGCAAGTCACCCCATGACTTATCCAAGACCAATCTCCTCATAGGTCTCTACTAAACTCACGTCCAACAGAGGTGTAGGCTCCTTGGACATTCTGTTGAAATCTCATCAAGAGTATACATCTCAACAACATGTCTCTGATATCAAGAGAACTCTAGCCTCACCTAAGTCTCCAAGTTTCTACAAGCACCTATAACCAATCACTCCATGCAAAACTCCACTGTAACATACCATTGTCATGAAGTATCAAGCAAATGATCCAAGTACTCAATACCAAAAAACTAAACTAAGATCAATGTCAAAGCTCCAATTATGAAATCAAGAACATAAACATGACATCATGATCTAAACCATATCTTTCAAAGAGATAACATGCTCCATGTGATCATAGAAAATAATGGTATCATATCACAACTCTAAATTGGTAATAAAGAGAAAACCATGACATAATAGCCACCATGATAACATATCAATAAAAGCATTAAAAACATCTCTACCAAGGACCCCTTGAATCCTAAAAATGTCAACATCTCCAATCACATGAAGATACCATCTCCAACTAGTGAACCAACAAATGTGAAAGACCCTTGTGCAGAAACATGATCTAAGGCATCCTCTAACATCTATGACACTAAAGAAGATCTTTCATCACCATGTGATGGAAAAATATAGCCACTGCTAAAGCTCCCATTAAAATGCGATACTGAGCTATCTAAGAATATGACACACCATCCCCCAAATCTAAAAATCATCCAAGTCCACACATCACACTAAGTGAAACCAAGATCTCCACACTAAGGAAATTCACCATGCTTTAAGACCCCATAACTGAATATCCAAGTACTCACTTATCATCCATCCTCTCATCCCAAAGAAACCTCACAAATGCATGATGGCCACAAACAAGGCCAGCTAACAAGTTTGTGCCAATACTAAATTAATTTTGGTGGATATAGATAGTCTACATCCATCTTATGCCACTGCAATTAAATGGGTGGCCTACCCACCTAACTGCATAACTTGTAGATCCAATCATTATAACATGCAAACCAACTATCACATTAGTGACATTTACAAATGAGATCAAAGAGAATAAAAAATGTAGACAACATGACTCAAACACCAAATCAAGAATAAATTTGATTTGTCAATTATGTCCACATTGAGTGCCATAGTCCAAGAATCCAAAAAAGCATCACCATAGAAATATTGAGTGTATGATCATGTACCAAAATCTCCATGAAGAGAAAGAAATACACCTCCTCTCACCATACATCATGCATACATGTAGCACTACAACCATCTCATCCAACAACACCTTGAAGGAACTAGAGTCTAGAAAATAGGACTTTAATAGATCCACAAAAAACCAAAAGTTTTTCTCTAAGCATTCAAAACCACTGTGTTCAAAAACACCCATGCACATCCACACCCACTTCTCATCTAAAAGACTCAAAAGTCTAAAAAGAAAACACCAAACAATTGAACCCAAAATAATGGAGTTCATAGATGAGCATCATCATAGATTTTTAAAGAAAATATGTAAACCACTTAGATCTAATGAATAAGAATCCAAGCCATACATGTATAAGAATCCAAGATGAAAACATAGTACAAGAACTCCAGGCCCACTTGTAGACCAGTTCCACAACCACTATTGGTACATGCATCTGAGAGAGATAAGATATCCAAAAGCTTCCAGATCATCCAGTGATCAACTCCATAGCCTAAATGCATTCTAGGTGGGTGAATGTACCAAGTTTTGGTGCCAAAATGATGACATACAACTCAAATTTCTAAATTTATAAAAGTGCACACGCACTTTGGCTTGGACTCCACAAGCCATAGCGCGTGTGCATTATAGCACATGCGCACTTTTTAAAAACTTTATAAATGGGCTACAAACCCATGGCCCATTCCATTTTCCCTTATTTCTTTGTGTTGGTTTCTTCTTTCCCCTCAATAGTGTGCATGCATTTTGTGGAATTTGAAGAATTTTGTCATTCTCCTCCTCAAAATGGCTCCTTGTTGCCAAAGATCAAGATTGGGATCATCAAGTATGTTTTCTACTCTTCTTTTTGCATTGTTTTATATGTTTTTGTATTATTTTATTTTATTTTATTTTAGTTTTCATTTTAAATTTATTTATTTATTTAAAAATGAAATTGGTTTCTTATCAGAAAATGTGAATAATCAACCACCAAATCCCTAGCTTGATCGATAAAATCAAAATGAAAAACCTCCACAAGAAGAGCAAGAAATTCTGCAACCTCCATAAATTGAAACACCTCCTCCTAGCACCTAAAACAATATAATGAATGAAATAGAAAGAGAGAAAAATAAATTAGAAGAAATCATTGGTAGGTTGAAATCTTGTAGGAAAACTAATCCTATGAGAGCACAATTGGCATCCTCCCTTGAATCCATTATGAGCCATGTAGCTTCTATTAGTGGTCAATTGGATATTTGGCATGTTAAAAGAGAAGATCAAAGAAGATATTATGCAAATAAATCATCTTATAAAGATGTAAGAAAAAAGGACATACCAAAGGTAGCATATGTGCATTGTTCAAAAATCTTGGAGAACGAGACATTGTTAAACATACAACTTAAAGGTTCCCCATCCATTGGTGCATATGTGATGATATTAGAAATAACTTTTGAGATAGATGGTGGATGGTCTTTGATGTCCCTCCCTGCAATAATCATGAGGTTCCAATGTATTTCTTAAAGAAATTGTATTGTGAATTTGTCCTTGGGGAGATCTCCAATTATTTTGATATGTTAGATTCTCAAGGTAGAGGTGGGGGGTCATCGTTTGAGAGGTTGGAGGCATGTCATAACCCTAAAGTAGTTAGGGTGTCTATCATCAAACCTCAAGGTGAGCATGTGAATATTCTTTTAGTTGTGAAAAAACATGTAGAGACCACTACTCTAGGGACTATCAATGCTTTGACACAAACCCTAGTCCATTTTGTTAGTCCATTAGTTGAGGAGGAGCATTCTTTGCATTCTGGTCACATGTGCACATCATGTAGATCCTTATGCACATTTGGTAGTCATGTTGGAGGCACTGTAGATGATGGGCTAGTCACTGATGAATTTTTGAGTGACACATTTGGCATTGACACACAGGTAAATTACAATTATAATAAATTAATTTGATCACTTTGTGTATGTACAATGAATGACTAATTTATTAGCATGTCTTGACATTGTTTAAGATCTAGGGTAAGAGTGTTGATGGCCCTAATATAGATTCCCCGACCCCATTTTATGTCATGTCGATGAGTTGAGAGTTATGTATCTATTTAATCATTTAAATCAATACATATATTTATTAAGTAATCATATGAAGGATTGACAAAAAAATTATCTATGTGCATTAGTTATCTATTGGACCATCGACATTCACAAGGGACTCTGAGCCTATGCATGATACAAGCTTCGTAGAGGTATATTTATTTCATATTAATTTAATTCATTTGATTATATTTGCTTCATGTTTCATATTAAATGTAAATTTTATTATATCATTTGTAGTTGTTGACATCTAAGACTCCTCATCATCTTTTCCAATCCATCGATCATGGAGTTGTTGTTGCAATGGCTAGTTTAAAGCCATTGATCGAGGTATGAAAGGGTTTTCTTATTTTTAGTTATTATTTATAATAGTTAGTATTGAAACTTCAAATGGTATTTATAATTATGATTGAGTGATTATATTGATTGAATTTTTGTAGGGCCTTGTTACTTCCAATCATTTGCGAGCCTTTGAGGTGGATGCACAGAGTGACTATTTGATGGCGGTAAGAAAAAAATTAATTTTGTATGTACATATATTTGATTTCAATGTATAATAATTATTAATTCATATCTACTTTTTTGTATCAGCTCTAGTTAAAGAGAAGCCTAAACAAGAGGACAAGCAAGCATGTGAGGAAGACCCCATCATCCCCATCATCTCCCTCCATGTAATGACCAAAGACCTCTATGGATTTGTTTGAAGATATAGGGAAAGACACACATGTATAGGCATTAGTTTACATATATCTTAGATTTTATGTTGGTGGACATATTTGACATACATTTGATGTATATATGACATTTTGTATTTGATGCATGACATTATTAGACTTATGACATTATTGGTTATCATAATATATGATATGTTTGTTCATGTCACATATTCCTTACAGCTTTCCTATATTTTACCAATTTCCACCCATCTTCCTCTTTTGGGTTATTTTGAGTTTCTAACTGGTTTCTAGATCTATTTGCCTCTATATTTTCTAGCCATGCCCTCTTCAACTCCAGCTCTCTATTTTTGTGGAAATTTTCTAGGATTTCAAATTTGTTAGAGTATACAATGATTGGGTTCTACTTTATTTGTTTTCCTTTGGTAAAAAATTATTTTTTCCTTGTAGGGTTTGTTCTTAGATATGCATGTATTTTTTTCAAAGACCTTGAGATTTTAGCATTCAAAGTTTATGCTTGATGGTTGTTTTTAGGGATGTAGGGTTTCTGCCCTACAAAATTTGCTCAATTCGCTTCACTTGCCATTCTTTCAATTTTTGCAAATACTAAAAACATGAATTAGTTGGTAGGAGGGATTTTATAGTAGACTTTAAATATTATTTTAGTTAAATTAATAAATATTTTTCTAAAAATGTCTTACTTATTAAAAAATGAATTGGGAATAATTTAAATAAAGTTTATTCTAATTAAAGGCAAAAAGCATGCACAAGAGAATTAAATAAATTTAAATAATAAAATTTTATTTTAAGGAGAGGCCTTTGCATGTTTGAAAATCAGAAAACCTAGGTAGGGTTAAACTCTTTATTAAGAGATTCGAGCTCATTTCTACACAAACAAGGTTTTGGAGGAGCAATTTTGGAATTGAAAGGTGAGACTTTTCCAAAGGTTCTCGGTAGCGATATTTTTGCAAGCACAAGGTAATAAGGTAGGAATCTCATTGAATTCATTGTAGGAAATCTCTTGAAAAACCTTTGTCTTCTTTGTGTTTGTTATATCAATTTTGTTTATGGAAAACGTATCTTGAATTGAAACCCCTATTTGAAAATTGATTATTCTTCAATGATGAAACATTTTTGAAAATAAATTGAAAACCCTTAATCAAAAACTTTAATTTCAAATTTGATTTGTGGGTAGGGTTTGAAGAATAAGAAAGATTATTACTCAATTAAATTAATTGGTTGCCAGTAATTCCCCTATGAATTTTCTAATGGAATTTTTGTAATTATATATATATATATATATATATATATATATATATATATATATATATATATATATAACCACAATAATAAATATTAATGTGGTAATGGGTATGTGCAAGATCATGGTGTGCCAAAAAGTGGCGATGTGAAAAAGATAGTTTGAAAATGTCTAAAAGTGTTTCAAAATCCACTCTAACTTTTTTCCACCCATCCTAATACCAAAGCGTAAAAGTTAGGACCAAGCCTTATCGGGTATCTGATTTCATATTAGATACTTGAAACCTATAACATTGATTTTTATTTTTTTAAACTCGAGAGCTCTTTTCACATTGTATTTTTTTTTGTTTGAGAGTTGACCTCTATTCTGGTATCGGATTTTAGAATGGTTATACGATAAGGGTAAGTTTTTTTTAATATTTTGAATGAATATTATTATAAATTGGTTGTTTTTAATTAAATTTGTTAAAAATTGGGTTTTTTTAAATAGAAATTGTTGAAATTTAGGTTATTTTTAATGGAAATTATGTTTTGTAAATTAATAAGTATGGCTGACCCAAATGATGATACTAAGGCAAGAAAAAATGTTCCTCGTAACCCTCCATCAAATGATCCAGTGCCCCCTCAAAATTGTCCACCAAACGATCCTCAAATTGAAGATTTGATATTTGAAAATCTTGCTAAATTGAGGGTTTTGCAAACCACATATAATACTATACCCGCATTGGCTCCCATGTTATCCATGTTAAATACCATAGTGGATAATATTGAAACACTTACCAATGAACAAAATGTTGCTCTTCATTGGCGTGACCAAATGCATGCCATGTTTGATGATGGGCTAGATTATGACGAGGTTACAACCCTAAATATAACTAAAGATGATATTGTTAGCCTTTTTGCGGACCCAAAAACTGGTAAACAAGTCGAACGCACAAAGCCCAAACTATCAATTAAATGGTGCAAAAATGAGGATGAATGTGAACTTTTGGGATCGTTGGTGGATGGTTTTTGACATCCCTCCACACAGCAATTTAGAGGTGCCATTTTATTTCATTAAAAAATTGTATGTAGAATTTGTGTTGGGCCTCAAGGTGAACTATTGGAGCATGAAGCCCAAAATGAGTGTAGGAGGAGGAGCTCCTTAGGATAGACCCTTTCACTAGTAGAAGAAAGCTAGCACTTTTGTCCCCCCTACTGATGCATCCCCCCCTCCTTGAGTGCAGCATCTTGATATCATTATAGAGGCTAGCTCTTAGACTATTAGAGTCATCCATAGATTGAGTAGCCTATAGATATCTTAGGCTAGGTCAGTTTTGCCTCCCCATGTTGATGATGTTGGGGTGAGTTCATCATCAACGAGCTCATCACATGTTTTTGTGCCCCATACTTGCATAACGTGCAAGAATATTTGTCTAAGTCCCATAGCTGATCTTTCTAAGTATCAGTTTGTATTTGAGGAGGATACACCAGATGCACGTACAGAGGCTACACACCCTAACATGAGAGAGGAGGGTCATGTAGAGGCATGAAGTCATTCTTTGTTGGTATGTGTATGCATTTTTTTGTTATGACATATGCGATTTAAAGTTAATTTTTATAATAGAGTGATTTTAATTTTTAACCCATACTGACTTATACATGTATATGATCTTCATTCATGTTTAGTTGATGACTGAGGAGGAGCTCAGACAGGTTGATAATGTCATGCTCTTAGCTATTTCATTTGGTCTTGAGACATCTATGGTACATTATATTATGGTCTCATTATATTTTTCTATTTGATATTGTAGCATATATGGTTTCTAATATTTCTTTTCTCTTGCAGGTATCACCTGTCAATGAGGGGCAGAGTGCGGGGGATGAGGCACAACTCATTGACAAGGGAAAGGTAATTAGGTGCTTTCTATTTGATTAAATATCGATGCATTCTTGTAAAAAAAATTTGGTAATTAAATTTAATTACATTCTTTATTATGTAGGGTGTGGCTATTGGTGATGAGTCTAGGCAAATTCCACACCACAAAGCCTCTGGCATTTCCATTCGCAGTGAGAGCCCCATAGTATGTATAAGTATCATTTATTTTTTATTTTCCTTATTTTCATAAATAAATTGAAAAATGATTTCTTCGATATTAAAAACTAGTATTTTGTATCTCATAGGAAACACCTACTGCATAGGAGGTTGGATGCCAAGGTTTTGTATCTTTTCTAACACAACCATTATATCTAGAGGAGGAGTCGATACATGTAAGTTGTAGTTTGAATTCTTGATTATATGTTATAAATTTAGCATGCTATGAATTATAATGTTATAGTTTAAGTTGTAGATTCATTTGACAAACATACTTGAACATACACAAGCTACAATCAACGAGGTTCAAGCATTTTCGAGGACATATGAGAGGACTCCTAACTGATGTAGGAGGTTGATGAGAGAGGTATTTATGATGAAATTTTAATACTATAAACCTTCATTAAAAATGTATCAATATGCATTTGAGTAATTCAATTTTAGATACATAGAATCATATAAATTTAGTAGTCTAACTTTGGGTTTTCCTTTATTGTTTATGTAGGAGGCATTTGATCCACCTAGTGCAATGAAGAGGCTGCATTTTGATAATCCACCAGTAGCCTAGGATAGTATAGTTGTCATAGGATGTGTCGTGAGACATTTTGAGATGGCATATGCCGCATTGTTTATAGAAACATTGATATTATACACATTCTGATGGCATGATCAGCCACATTTTGTATATGGATCTATGTATTTTAATATATATTTGTGTAATTTGTATATGGATACATGAACTTTGATATATACTTGTGTAATTTTTCTATGGATACATGTATTTTGATATATATTTTTGTCATTTATGTGCATAATGATATACATATTAATTTAGTATAGTATTGTTCAATTAATCGTGGATCATGTGTATTGGTCATGTTTATGGAATATCATTCATTTTGATCATGTTTGTTATATTCCATTCAAATGCAATAATTTCTGAATAATATTATAACAACCTTTATTATCAAATTTTGATGCAATGTTTAATTTGAAATGCTATCATATATGTTTAATTTGAAAAAATCTCTACAATCCCTTAAGATGTCACTATGGTTCACCCGCCCAAACACACTTAGAGAACCTTGGAAGTGAGATAGGTTATTGTAGGCCTTGACATGACTGTCATGTAGCATTTTACATTTCATTGATAGCCCCCACAAGCTCTGAATTATGACCCTTGGAAGATCTACCTCAAGATGTACTTAAATCACCTTGAAGACCCTTTGGTACGGGATAGCCACGAATGATAAAGGCTCTCTGCAATTGGCTAGAGCTAATGACATTGATGATTTGATGCCAAGATCAGTGGTTTCAAAGTATGCTATGATGCACCTACAAACTGAGGCACACTACAAGTTTTGACATTGAGTGAGATCATTGTGTCGAATCCAAATGGAATGCGATCTCTCAAAAATGAGATCATTTATCGTAAGCCTAAGCATGACCATCCTATAGCATTCAATGTTTCATTGATTGCCCCCATGAGCTCTAAGTTACCACCCTCGAAAGATAGACCTCAAGATGCACTTAGAGCACCTTGAAGACTCTTTAGTATGGGGTGTGATGTACTACAAGGATTGCTCACACTGACTAGTCCTTCTTTGGACTCCCAAATGTCAAATTCAAGATGTTAACCTCATAATGGTTTTTGACACTTGAGTGCCAATACACTTACCTACTTTCTATATTGGAGCCGAGTACACCATGCATGCTGAGTGACAACAAATGCCGAGTTAGGAAAGACTTCAAGTGCCGAGTGATCTTCATGCGCCAAGTAGTTTTTAGATGTTGAGTAAAGATCAGATACCGAGTGTTAACAAGTGCCAAGTAACATAAGATGCCGAGTGTTAACAAGTGCTGAGTAACATAAGGTGTCGAGTGATACAATTTTGTATAGGTGCCAAGCTATCCAGGAAACAGCATGTGCCGAGTATCAGCAATACTTCAAGAGCCAAGTAACTTAGAATATCAGCATAAGAGTTTGTAATTGCACAAACTATGATGCAAATAGTTTTTGCAGCTGACATAAGGTAAATCTCGAAGGATTTAATGATAAGATCGAATCTTTTATTTTTCCTATGCAATCTACATGCAGCCAATAAGAAAAATGATGAAGGCATGCAACCAATAGAAGAAGTGAAAATAATAAGTGGAAAATGAAGATTGAATATGGATCATAGATCCATACCCAACCCTAAATTCTCAAATGTCTTTATAAGGAAGACGAAATCTCATTGTAAAAAAAAAAAAAAAAAGTGAGTGGACATACAAGGGTGCACAAGAAAATCTATTTTCAGAAGCGAGGCTTATCAGATCACAAAAGGATCAAGATCAGAGAAAGCAGAACAGGTGCTTGCATTCAGCAATCAAGGATTGTAATCTATCAGGTTCATTATACCTAATACTTTCTAGCAATTGTATTAGAATGAAAATCCTATGGTGATAGGTTAGCTTAACAGCTACTTCGTAGATCCTTTAATTAGGTGATTAAATCCTTTAACAGGGTGACACTTCATGTAAAGTGTTTGAAAAGCCTCTAACTAGGTCACTATTAATACAGTGTAAAGCCTTTAATAGGGAAAACCATCAGAAGTGGTTGAACAATATTGTTGCAGTAATTTTTGTGGGTATCATCCCCACCCCAGTTTTACCTTCTTATTCCCGGAGGGTTTCTGGGTTACCAAATTCCAGTGTTATGAGTTGTTGATGCATGTCTTAGTTACATGTTTACTTGATGTATTTACATGCATGCAAATTACTTTCAGTTAAAAGTTTTATTGGTTAAAAGCCTAATAGCTTGGAGGAAAAGATCTAAAGATGGAAGCTTTCAAACCTGGAAAGATCATTGAAAATCAGGTGATAGATGTGCAACTTGCTCTGCTTAGCCTGGAGGAATTTAGAAACAAGTTGAGAAACTCATTAAAAAAAAGGAAGGATCTAGCCATAGCTGAAAATGATATACACTACAAGGAGATTGATACCACCAAAATATTTTCCAACGGAGATACTAAAGAGTTTGATGTAGCAATAGCAGAACTGATGGAGAAAAATAAATTTCAAGCAGATGAGATAAGATCTCTCAAGATGGAACATGAGTCACAGGCCATAATGATATGTGAAATCACTGAACACAAGAAAAGAGCAGTTGAAGATAAAGTTATGATGGAAAATAACAAAAGAAACCTTGCAAACAGACTTGAAGAAAAATGTATTGAATTGACAAGGATCTCAAACATGCAGATGGATACACTTGCCCAAATGATGAATCTTCATCATGAACTCAATGTGAAAGATATTGAGATCTCTACTTTAAAGATGCAGAATGAACAAATGCAGAATGAATTAAACAGAGAAAAAGAGGTAGCAGAGAATCTCAACAAGTCAAGTGAAGCTATCAAATATTTTGAACAGTTTTTGAAATCCCCAAAATCTGCCCATGATACATCAAGACTAGGATACAATAGCACTGAAGTTGGGGAATCATCAAAGAGTGCTGAACAAAGAAGTGATAAAGGTAAGAATTCAAAACCCACTTGTCATCACTGTAATAAGAAGGGGCATACAGAAAATGTGTGCTGGAGTAGAAGATTCAATCAATCAAACACACCCAAAAATAAGAGTTTCTGTCACAAGTGCAACATACAAGGACATATGACACAAAATTGTAGATCCAATGTCACAAGGACTCAAAGATTTGATGGATATTGTTATAATTGCAAAAAGTATGGACATAGGGCATTTGAGTGCAGATCAAAACTTATGTGGACATCAAACAAACCAGCAAAAATAGAAGGGAATGAAAGTCATTATCATTGGGATTGCAATACCAGGTATAGTTGTCATTATTGTCAAGAATATGGACATATACCACAGAACTGCATAAGAACACATTTCAGAGGGAACTACAAAAGATGGTTGAATCAAACTACATGTTTCAATTGTTTAAAAATTGGCCATATCAGCAGAAATTGTCCTACAAGATCAAAGGCACCCAAGACTGAAGAAAACAAGGGAAAAGGAAAAATTGATGTCAAAAAGATATGAAGGCAAATGAATAAGACTTGGAAAAAGAAAGATAAGTGCAACACATCAAGTGGAGGGATCATTTCACCCAATGGGTCAAGTGATCACACCTCATCAAACTAAGCATGAGAAGTATACTGGACTGATATACAAAGCTATATTTCACATCATTCCCAAGACAAAGAAGCCATGCTAAGTATAAATCTGCATGAAATAAGATGTCAAGACAAAATCTAAATGTTGTTGCTAGAATATCTTTGGATGCCAAGTTAAATTCCAACACATGCCGAGCTCCTAACAGCGATCGAGCTGATAACTAATGCCGAGTTGGTTAACTCCAATGGAAGCCAAGTAAAAGTGGAAATATAGTGCAAGCCGAGTTAGGTTAAAATTTCTTCAGAAGCTGAGTTGGTAGTTGAGCATTTAATGCGATGGAAATAGGGTATATTATCGCGATCAAAGAGCAAAGAAGAAGAAAGAGAGCTGAGCAACTTCATAGCAAGAATCTAGCGTTTCAAGTAGATTTCAACCTCATTCAACACATTTTTCATCGATCTCAAGGTATTTTCATTTGTGTCGAGCTATGTAGTTTCATATCTTTTTATTGTAAAAACCCTAGTTTGCATAAATGGCATCAAGTTCAAAGAAAAATGGGGATAAAGAAATGTTTGAAGTTCAATTAGTTTCAAATGAGATCAAGCAACCCGATTTTTGACCCATTCCCGAAGTTGCCTACAAAAATGACCCAGCCTGTGCTCTCTCCCAAATTCCCCCAAAAGTTGTAATGGTCCAAGACGTGAGAAAATGTTACAACTGTAAGATAGGTGCCCTAGGAGACATGGAAATAAGACAAGCTTATGAGAAATTGTGTGTAGATGGAGTTTTAAAAGATGAATTCAAAATCGTTGAAAGAAAGGGTTTAACCCGAGTTTTGAGCCTTCCCGCTGTATTCAAAGTAGAATGGGTTAGACTTGTGCTGAGCAGAATTCATGGTAAATTTGTCGTTAGAAGATACTCCCATCAAATTGACAAAATAAATCATACATAGAGAAATAGGGTACCCAACCCTAGATCGATTCAAAACTTTGAGAAGTGAATCAAAGGAGGTTATTGAAAAGAACACTGGTGCCCAGTGGAACAAAAGATGAATGACAATTCACACCATACAGGATCCTCTAGTTGAGTTTACTATTAGAGTCATCGCCCATAAATTCTACCAATCCAATAGACTCAACAGTGTACCATGTATTGCAGTAGATGTAGGCTACAAATTGGTGAAAAAGGATCATACTTATGATCTTGTGGAACTGCAACTACAGCAAATCAATGAAAACCTAGCTGCAATAAGAAGAACAAAGGGCACTCAATGCAAATTTGGAACAATCCTAGTTTGCATATTCTTTTTTGTTTAGAATGAGTTTCCTTCTTTTGGCAAAGTGGCATGGAGGAATGATAGAACCATCATTGCCCAAATTAATGAATATATAGAGCAAATGGGAGAAAATTTTGATACCTTGATGACAAGCAATTTTGAGGATTTCAAGAAATCCATGAAGCAAAGATCAAGGATACCAGTTTCCTTAGTGGAAAAACATACTAATGATATATGTTTCTTAGTTGACATTGATTTTACCTATATTCAAGCAATAATACCAAGGGTAAGATGGCTAAGGCCATTTGGATATGAAATTAATATTGATGAGGCATCTGCAGCAATAACTGCATTATTGGCAGAAGAAACAGATAAAAGTGCTCCACATTTTGGCACTTATGATGTGGTAAGATCAAAGATAAACATGGAATTAAAAATTGCTTCCACATTGAAGAAGAAAGACAAATTATTAAAGAAGATTAAGAAGAAATTTGGTAAAGAAATTGAGGTTAAAGTAGAAGAAGAAGAAGATGACAATGATGATGAAGATGAGCAAGAACAAGGGCTAATGGACTTAACTCAAGGTCTTGGAGAAGAAAAGGAGGAAGGTGCAGAGGAAGAGGAAGCCAAGGAAGCACCAACTGATGCTGAGCCAAAGAAAAGAAAGGCAACAAAACAGCCTCCAACTAAGCCCAAATCAAAGAAATTTGCCACACCATCACCTCAAAAGCCAACAACACGAGCAGCAACAAGGGCCTCCAATCAAAAGGCCAAAGAGGAAGTTACAAAGAAGAAACAAATCAAGGAAACACAGGAAGAGCTGAGGAAAAGAAGAAGATATGTGGCTCAACCTAACACTGATGAAGAAGACCAATTTGAAAAGGTAAGCCACTCTTCAGTTGATACCTTATGTAAAAAGATAGGAAATGGTGACTTAAGTAATTTAAATAAAGTTGATTTCAATAAACTTACTAAAGAAGAACAGAATAAGATAGAAGAAATAGTTTATGGAATGATGGCACAGTTCAAGTACATTCCACTTGAATTAGATGGACAATTGCCAAAAGAACTGTCAAAAATTGTAGAAGACAGAAGGCATTTCTGTTTAAAAATGGAGAAGGAGATGAGGGAATCAACCCTAGCAAGTGTATTTCCAGATTTGACTAAGGAACAAGTAAAGAATGCATTCAAAAGGCACAATAATAGGTTTACACCTAAATACAGGGCATTCTTCATACTCCAAAATAGGATGGAAGAAATTGTTCAAAGAACAATGAAATCATGGAAAAACTGTACAAAAAGATTGAAGATTTTCTTGAAGAAGAATACAAGGAAGAAGTTGTTGTACCAATAGAGGAGAGGAGAAAAAGGAAAGAAGATGAAGAAAAGAAAAGAGAAGAAAAAATGAAAGAAGAAGAACAAAAGAAAAGAGAAGAAGAGAAGAAGGAAGAAGAAAAGAAAGATGGAGAGGAGGAAGAGACACAAAAATAGGATATAATGGGAACAGTTGAGCAAGAGCAGCAACTAGATCAGAGTGTGCAAGACACACAATTGTCACCTCCTAGCCCTCCTCAAGCATCCATCTCACCTGCAAACACTGTAACTATTACTGATGTTCCTGATACTTCTGGTCAGAATATCAATCCATTAATTTTAGAAGATCTTAAAAGAATTCTTCACCAATCTACCCAACAAGCAATATTATGTGCAGATCCAGTATTGGTCAGTATGGATGAATCATAGAAACTAGTATAAAGTATAGTCAAAGATAAGGTGAATCCACAAGAACCACCTTCTATCATCTCTACAACTACTAGTAGTCAATTTCAAATGCCAACAAGCATAGTTGATGCTGCAACACAGAATCCAAGTGCTGTTGTAGAAAAAGGAATAGAACAAATAGGACAGACTATTACATCTGATCCTATAGCACAAACACAAGGTGCACTTCCCAAGATTACAATAATTGATCATGGTAGACAGAAGGAGGAGGAAATAGTGAAAACCCCTAAAGAATAGGAGGCAATACAAACATTAATAGATTTGTCTACCTCGGGAACTCCTTCACACCAGCCACTGCAAATATCTGTACCAACATCTAGTACTACCAGATTTGCAAGGGTACTTCACTATGGAGACCCTGAATTAGATGAGGAGATAGTCATACTAGGCTATGACTCAAAAACAATAACCATTGATCAAATCAATAAGGTGCAGGAAGCACTGAATAGGAGGAAAAGACAGGAGATACTCATGAAGGAGTATAAATGAAAGCAAACACTATATGAAATTAAGGACATCTTTATGGATGCCTTCAGTTTGCAATCACCAGATGAGTCAAAGCATATCACGGAGTAATTATTAGATATTATTGACCAGGTGACATATGAAGACCTAGAAACAAATGCAAACTTATGGAATGGTCAGAGAGAAAATTCCAAGGAAAAGTAAATGAACAAATATCAAGTCAAATTGCACTTTCATAGGTTGAATTAGCAAAGCTCATTGACAAAGTGAAAAAGGTACTTGAGAATATATTCTCATTGTACAAAAAGCTGTGTGATTTTTTGTACTTCACACAAGAGACAAGCCAAAAGATACTAAGCCTAGAAAGAAATTTAAATATTTCAAGCATGCAACTACCGAATGATCCAGCTCAAAGTGAGAAGCATTTTGCTCAATCGCTTCACACTCACAAAGAAATAATTGTATTAACAGCAGATGAGGCTAATATCAAGGCCAAACTAATACAACTCCAGTCCTCAATTATCCCACATTTAGAATTACTCCATAAAGAGCAAGTATATGTTGAAACTATTCTCAAGAAAGACCCAAATCTTTCTACTTCAGAAGGACTTATTCATCTTGTTGCCGAGATTGTCATCCAGCACATGTCACTAGAAATTGCTTTGAATAATTGGGATGCAGCTCTCAGGATGATTATGGAAGTAAATAGCACATTTTTGGGTAAATATGGTCTTAACCCTTAAACATTCTTTGACATAAGTGTCAAAAAGGGGGAGAAAAGAGACATAATAGGGAGAAAAGAGACATAATAGGGGGAGATACAGATATTATGAGATGAATTAATGGGGGAGAAAAGATACAAAGGAGGAACTTGATATACAAATAAGGCATAATCAACTCAGGGGGAGTTACAAAATTTTTGAGGTATATATTGTAAGATTGTCAGTTACAAATTTTGATCAAGTTTTCTTTAAACTTAGTATATACCAATCAGACTAGTAAATGTACTCATAAGGCTAGTTAAGTGTTTTTATCACTCATGTCAAAGGAGGAGATTGTTAATCTCATAATGGTTTTTGACACTTGAGTGCCAATACACTTACCTACTTTTTATATTGGAGCCGAGTACACCAAGCATGCCGAGCCACAACAAATGTCGAGTTAGGAAAGACTTCAGGTGCCGAGTGATATTCATGCGCTGAGTAGTTTTCAGATGTTGAGTAAAGATCAGATACCGAGTGTTAACAAGTGCTGAGTAACATAAGATGCGAAGTGATCTTCATGCACCGAGTAGTTTTTAGATGTCGAGAAAAGATCAGATACCAAGTGTTAACAAGTGCCAAGTAACATAAGATGCCGAGTGTTAACAAGTGTCAAGTAACATAAGGTGTCGAGTGATACAATTTTGTATAGGTGCCGAGCTATCTAGGAAATAGCATGTGTCGAGTATCAGCAATACTTCAGGAGCTGAGTACCTCAGAATATCAGCATAAGAGTTTGTAATTGCACAAACTATGATGCAAATAGTTTTTGCAGCCGACATAAGGTAAATCTCAAAGGATTTAATGATAAGATCGAATCTTTTATTTTTCCTATGCAATCTACATGCAGCCAATAAGAAAAATGATGAAGGCATGCAACCAATAGAAGAAGTGCAAATAATAAGCGAAAAATGAAGATTTAATAATGATCATAGATCCATACCTAACTCTAAATTCTCAAATGTCTTAATAAGGAAGACAAAATTTCATTGTAAAAAAAAAAAAAAAGAAGTGAGTGGACATACAAGGGTGCACAAGAAAATCTATTTTCAGAAGTGAGGGTTATCAAATCACAAAAGGATCAAGATTAGAGAAAGCAGAATAGGTGCCTACATTCAGCAATCAAGGATTGTAATCTATCAAGTTCATTATACCTAATACTTTCTAGCAATTGTATTAGAATGAAAATCCTATGGTGATAGGTTAGCTTAACAGCTACTTCGTAGATCCTTTAATTAGGTGATTAAATCCTTTAACAGGGTGACACTTCATGTAAAGTGTTTGAAAAGCCTCTAACTAGGTCACTATTAATATAGTGTAAAGCCTTTAATAGGGCAGGCCTTTAACAAGGCAAACCATCAGAAGTGGTTGAACAATATTGCTGCAGTAATTTTTGTGGGTATCATCCCCACCCCAGTTTTACCTTCTTATTCCTAGAGGGTTTCTGGGTTACCAAATTCTAGTGTTATGAGTTGTTGATGCATGTCTTAGTTACATGTTTACTTGATGTATTTACATGCATGCAAATTACTTTCAGTTAAAATTTTTATTGGTTAAAGTGTAATACTTCTAATTCACACCCCCCCCCCCCTTCCTCTCATAAGTATTCTTTCCATATTTGAATATTCCAACACAAGACCTTTTTGTTTTCTTCTTGCTTCTTACTCTTTGGATCCAACTAAGATCCACCTCCTTCACCTTGGTACATCAACTTTACAAAGAAAAATGAGAACAAGTACTATTATGAGACTGTACTACACATTCACCTTACCAAGCCCATATGACATTTTGGAAATGAAAGAAAGATTCAAGGCTTCCATCAGCATCATGACATTGATATGTATGAGTTTGGATCAACCAATAGCTCTACAATAACTAAAAATCAATATCTCAAAAAAATTTCAACTAGTTGATGTTGTTAGCACATTAAAATCATAGTCATAGCAAGGTCATTTCACACCTTATATAGGTGTTTCTAACCTTGTATGTTCATGCTCAAACCCCTATCTAACTCTTTGCACTCATTTTCAACATTGCAAGAAAGCATTTTTTGCTATAACTTAAAAATTCTTAATTAGATGAGTTCACCAAACTTGGTAAGCAGTCTTATTAGGTTTATTTAGACATTCCAAGATGGTTTTTGACCCTTGGTCAATTTTTCTACCATTTTGGTTAACCTAACCCCTATTGAGAAACTTATAGGCATAGCAGCAACTTAGGAGCAAAAACCCACTTAGAAACTAAGTTAACCTTACCTAAGGACCTAATAGGTCTTATTAAACCACTAGTGATGTGGCTAGCATCACGACAAGCCAAAATGACAAGAAAGAAGCACTAGATACAAACTAGACTACCTAGGTGCTCCTACACCAAAGTGGTCGCAGACAATGAAGGCTCTCCATAACTGGAACAAGGGTGTCACTGGGGTTCACCTTCCCATCTAGAGCTAATAGTGCTAATGATTTGATGCCAAGATCAGTGGTTTCAAAGTTATGATGTGATGCACATATGAACTGAGGCATGCTGTAAGTTCTGGCATCGAGCAAGATCATTGTGCCGAATCCAAATGGAATGTGATCTCTCAAAAATGAGATAGGTTATTTTATGCCTCAACATGACCATCCTATAGCATTCAACATTTCATTGATAGCCCCCATGAGCTCTGAGTTATGACCCTTGGAAGATTGACCTTGACACGCACTTAGAGCACCTTGGAGACTCTTTGATACAGGGTGGCCACATATGATGGAGGCTCTTTGTGGCTAGAAAAAGGGTATCACTAGGGTTCACCTACTCATTTGACACTAATGGCACTGATGATTTGATGCCAAGATCAGTGGTTTCAAAGTTACATTGTGATGCACCTATTGATGTTTTGAAACAACACACCAAATTACCCCAATGAGAACAAGATACATCTAGGGGCAGCTACTTCCCATCTTTGAGATACCCTTTCAGACACAAGGCCAATTATAAGACTAGACCCTTCTTCTACTTCAGGCTCTACAAAACCTAGGCAGGTGTACCTCAAATCCACTTATATGGTTCCAGTGCTAAACATATTCTTGAATCTATTAATAGCAGATGAAAACCCTAAATCTTCTAACACTTATGCAAGGATCTCCAACATGGAATAGCTAATAACATGACCAAAGAACTTGATAAGCTAAGGGAGGGTGTCACATTTCAGTTCTTCAATATTAAAGGGAAAAATATTTGATTAATGATATTGATTTTAGAAAAACATGACATGAACAACATAACCCTATGATCCTTCAAAATGATTAGTGCCTTATATGTTGGGCAATCACACAAACCCCTAACACACATCCCTAAAAGTCATTGATATATGCCATACATCAAGACTTCCTGATCAATCTATTCACCTTGTGAACCAAACAACTACATCTTTCTAAACCTCATACTCAACCTATTCCTTCATGAGATCTACAATCCTATGATGATAAATCAAGCATTTACATAACTCCTTGAGTCATAAGAAAAAAAGATCAACATATACAACCAATAGATTTCAATTGAGTTTCATACTCTTTGTTTACAAAACATAAAAGACCACAAACAACATGAATGGGGGACAAGATATCAGAATAAAGACTAACTTGTTGTTGCATTTTTGTTCATTTCTTTGAAACAAATACAATAAGATGCATGAAATTGAAATGAAAAACTACCTTATAGATTAGGAATATCTGTATTCTCATTTCTTGTTGTTCATTACAAGAAAAATTGCTAAAAAAATGGTATCACAATCATGAAAATATATCAAGAATTGGAACCAACCGATTTCACAATGAAAAATTAGAACCCTTACAATGAATGAGAGAATGAAAGATATAGAAGAGAATGAATTCCTATATTTTCTCTAAAGATGACATGTGTCCACTTAGAAAGCATCGATCTATAGATGTAAAACATCTTTCTACTCTCTCTCTGTAACTACATATCAAATCCTCCATCATTTTGCCTTCTAAAACCATCAAATATCTCAGATATTTGATGGAAAAGATAACTGATTTTGATGCCAAATCTGAGATTAAGAAAAAGGTAAAAATTAGCTAAATGGCATCTACAAGCAAGATAAACTTTTCAAAAAAAAATTTCTCCACATTCAGGCTTCAACAAGCTTTTGTATCTGCCCCCTAACCAATTTTCATGCTCAATGATGAATTTTGCATGTTTCACTAAGAATGCCTCAAAAATTACAAATCTACTTATAGACTGAACTGCTAAACATATGTGCAAAATCTAACCTCATATTTGGAAAATCCATCTCATCCCAATTCCAATGGTATATTGGAGTCCATATTTCGAGCAAAAATTGTACCTCTGGTAGCAGTTTGAAAATCAGGTTCCTTTTATAGCCTTGCATAGTATTATTGCAAAAATTTGACTTTTTCTAAAGTTAAAAACTATAGAATAATGCAAAATTTATTTAAAAGTGAACCTGCATGCTCAGCTAATAGAAAAAAATTAAACTATTAAGTTTTTTAAGCCCTTTGATTTTTTCCTGTCCAATTCTATTCAGGTCAAATGTAGTTGACCAACCCTGATAAGTGTCATCATTTGATTGGTTGATTCCTACATAGTTAGCTAACAAATCTGCCACCTAATTTCCACATCATCACTAGCTGGTTGGTAACCATGTCGCATGGGTAACTTTCTTGCAACTTCACCTTAGCGACATAACAACCATTATCAAACATGTCATGTATCACCATCTTGTGCCTCTGTGAGATCTGTGCCACATCACTGCATGATTTGTCATGCTTGGTCCACCCCTTGCCACTTGTCGAGTGATGAATGGCCATCCTAGTCACCATGGGGCTCATATCCTCTACAAGCTCTTGCCAGATTCCTATGGTTTTTTGGGAGGTCACTATGTTGCTTGCCAGAAAGCCTCCCATTTTTTGGTGGTGACATGGTGACCATCGTCTTTTTCGGTGGGTCTTCTTTCCTTTGTCAGTTAAAACTTTGGGTGTCAGGCTAGCTACACATCCATGGTAGGCCCCTTTGCATGCTTTGTGGCTTAAAAAATCCCCATTCTTGTAAGCATTTAGTGATGGGAGTTGAATAGTATTTAAACATTTAAAACTACTCTTTCATAGTGAATGTGAGACTAACCATTTATTCTTTCCCATTTAACTCTACACCTCTTACAACCATTTCCTTTCTTTCTTGGGTTGAGCATGCATTCATAGCTTCATCTTTTGGTACACTGAATGACTGCGAAAATTTTTTTCTTATAAGCAAGAACATCTTGAATGCTCTTATTCCCGTTAATGTTTATAAGAAACAATGGCAATCCAATGGGGAATAGAGTCGTAGCCTATTCTCTCCTTATTTTCCCATTTGGATTTCTTCCCTCACACAAAAATCCCTTTAAACGACTCATGGGAAAAGCTCCCCACTCATATGGAGTTTCATCGATCTTGATTATGGACTCTTTCCCAAAGTCTGGTCATGGATTACGTTGGGGAAATTCTACCTAAGACTCCTTTTCCACTACTGAGAAAGGGCAAGGAATAACATGACTAGACCAACATGTAGGTTAGCTAGATTCTGCCAATTCTAATTCTAATTGTTGATAAGTTGATCAAAACCATTCCTTCATCATTTGAAACCATTCCCTTTTTTTTTTTTCTTTTTTTACTCTCCTGTAGCTTTTTCTGTCGCTGACATAGTGGTCTATTCCTTTGCATGCTCCTCCTTTGCATGGTGTACCCTTTAGTTTGGTTCTAAATGGCTTTTGATGCTACTTCACGTAATAGCCACCCATGTACTCTGTAAGCTACCCCCTTTTGGCATGGGATGTCTTGCAATAGTTTTTGGAGCTTCCTCTTTTACAAATGCCACTAACCTCCTCAACTATTAATCTCCTGCAACTCTTCTAGCTCTAATGTCATGGTTTTTAGATGCTTAATGTCAAAATTCCATGCACTAACTCTACACTTATACTCACTCTGTGATAATGCTTCTTGCTTTGCTAAAGGCATTTTCTTCAAAGCAAGTTATGTAGAATCTTTAAGTTGAAGAGCTCTAACATGATCCCAAATGGGAGGAAGATCCTACAAAAGATTGCACACCACATATTCTAGAGATTTTTCTTGCTTGAAGAAGGAATTCTTCGACATCTTATCTATTGTTGGTCATTTTTGTTTGATCTTTCACTATGCACATTGCAATCATTTCTTTGAAAGACTTTGAGAATTTCTTGTCTCTATCATAATCAAGCCTGGGTGGTGCATTTTGTATTGTTATAAGAAGAACCTTCATTGGAGGATATTTGGAGAGTGGAGCATGACCATGTGCCAATTCCAATGTTGTTATTCCAAGTGACCATATGTCAACCTTGAAATCATATTCATCATCCAATTCTAAGACCTCAGGTGCCATCCAACATGGTGTTCCCACAAAAGTGTTCCTTGACCACTGCCTCTGAATATGTATATTTGACATAATGACCTTCCAAGTCAAAAATTAGTACATAGATTTAATTTATCTCTCCATTAATCAATGGATTTAACTCCATCAATATTATCTGCCATGTGTATCTCCTACACATCCATTTGATCTCGAAAGCCAATGTACACACATACTGAAACCTTACTTGACTACAACCATTATAATCTCCTATAACCCCCAATGATGAGATGTCCATTTGGAAACATCATAATTGTTCAAATTATCATAATCAACTATGTTGTACATTTTTAATCCCTGGGGAATTATTCATCTGATGAATTTATCCAGCCCCCAAATTAGGTTTAGCTAAAAAGAAAATCTAATTCAAATACCTAAACTACCAAAGTGGTCCATTGAACCTATCATACTAGTTAGAATCAAGTTTGATCACTAAACAATCAATTAAAACTCATTTTACCATTGATCTGAAAACTATCAACTTAGTGCCAAGAGGTCCTTTGATCGGCTTTAAAAACTAACCAAAACATCTAATCGAGCATACTCTTACCCTGTTGAATCTCATCTCATGACAAATTCTCAGTCAAAAGATATTGACCATTAAAGTTGCCCTCTCAGAATCGCCTGCAATAAAACATGTTAGAAAACAACAAATTGCATTCTGTTTTGACTTTAAAAACTAGGCAAACTAACACTTGAGCTAATAGGAACTAGGGTGTTGGTTCATTGCCATGAACAAAATATAAATCTAGGATTTGGGTTCATTATGAATAATAGGATGAAAATGGTGAGTGGTCAAAGTAAGTTACTCAGAATTTGCAGAATGGAAACAATGGCAGGAAAGCATTTTTTACAAATGGAATTAACCTAGGAAAGTGTGTAGACATATTCATCAAGACTTGAAAATTGGGCACACTTAGAGAATTTTTAGAGGTGAACACAATGGTACAATCCATTCAATCTCATGTATCATGAACTCAAAGATATGACATCCCAAATAGGGGTACCAACCAATCTGCACTTATTGACACTAGTAAAAGGTTACAAATTATATTTGGAATCACACTCAAAAACTGATCAAATGGATTCATCAAAAGCTCAAAATTGAAACATAGGAAGTCTCTAACCTCTAGAATGTAATGCAAAAAGAAATTTTCTCATTTCAGTCAACTAGGTCAAAATTATAACAAGTCAAACAGGGCCTCCCAAAATTTAGAACAAATTGCATCAGCATGACAACAATAAATGACCAACTTTGAGGGATTCAGAACCTAATCAAATAGATTTGAAACGACTCAAAATCTAAAACATAGGCTCTTTGGTATGGACACTAAACACCCCCAAAATGGAAAGTCGTGAAAAATTACTAGGTGTGAGATATTCAATTGCAAACACAACCTCCTATCATTGTTTGACACTAAGGCAAAAATACAAATTTTGAAATTGCTCAAAACGAGACTTCACAAAATGGCTTAGAATGGAAATTTATCTTCATGGGACACATAAATGTACTAAATTCAAGGTGTTAGAAACATTAAACACCTCTTAGGCCTCGAAATGACATTCAGATACACTTGCATTAAAAAGAACTTATAGGGCTTAATTTTTCAATGGTAGTCAAAATCGGGGCTTCAATTTTGAGTCCCAACAGCACTTCTGAACTGAGGCACACTAAAAGTTTTGGCATCGAGTGATATCATTGTGCCAAATCCAAATGGAATGTGATCTCTTGAAAATGATATAGATTATTTTATGCCTTGGCATGACTGTCATGTAGAATTTGATGTTTCATTGATATCCCTCATGAGCTCTGAGTTACGAGCCTTAGAAGATTGACCTCGACACGCACTTAGAGCACCTTGGAGACTCTTCAATACAAGGTGGCTACAAATGATAGAGACTCTCTGTAGCCAAAACAAGGGTGTCACTAGGGTTCACCTACCCATCCTGAGCTAATGGCACTGACAATTCAACGCCAAGATTAGCGGTTTCAAAGTTAAGTTGTGATGCACCTATGAACTAAGGCACACTATGAGTTTTCACATCGAGCGAGATCATTGTTTTGAATCCAAATGGAATGTAATCTCTCAAAAATGAGATAGGTTATTTCAAGCCTTGGCATGACCATCTTGTAGCATTCAACATTTCATCGATAGCCGCCACAAGCTCTAAGTTACGACCCTCAAAAGATCAACCTCGACATGCACTTAGAGCACCTTGGAGACTCTTCAGTACGAGGTGGCCGCAGATGATGGAGGCTCTCTGCGGCAAGAATAAGGGTGTCACTAGGGTTCACCCACCCATCCAGAGCTAACAGCACTAATGATTCAATGTCAAGATTAGTAGTTTCAAAGTTGCGCTATGATGCACTTATGAACTAAGGCACACTGCAAGTTTTGGCATCGAGTGAGATCATTGTGTCAAATCCAAATGAAATGTGATTTCTCAAAAATGAGATAGGTTATTTTAGGCCTAGGCATGATCATCCTATAGCATTTCACATTTCATCAATAGCCCCCATGAGCTCTAACTTATGACCCTCAAAAAATTGACCTTGACACACACTTAGAGCACCTTGGAGACTGTTTAGTATAGGGTGGCTACGAACGATGAAGGCTCTCCACAAATGGAACAAGGGTGTCACTAGGGTTCACTCACCTATCTAGAGCTAATAGCATTGATTATTTGATGCCAAGATCAGCAGTTTCAAAGTTACATTGTGATGTACCTATGAACTGAGGCACACTAAGAGTTTTAGCATTGAGAGAGATTGTTGTGTTGAATCCAAACGAAATGTGATATCTTGAAAATGATATAAGTTATTTTAGGCCTCAACATGACTTTCTTGTAGCATTTGACATTTCATTGATAGCCTTCATGAGCTCCAAGTTATGACCCTTGGAAGATCAACCTTGACATGCACTTAGAGAACCTTGGAGACTCTTTGGTATGGGGTGGCCGTGGAATGGGGTGGCCATGGATGATGGAGGCTCTTCGTGGCCAAAAAAAGGGTGTCACTAGGGTTCACCCACCCATCCAAAGCCAATGGCACTGACAATTCAATGTCAAGATCAGCGATTTCAAAGTTACACTATGATGCACCTATAAACTGAGGCACACTACGAGTTTTGACATCGAGCGAGATCATTGTGTCGAATCCAAACATTATGTGATCTCTCAAAAATGAGATAGGTTATTTTAGGCCTTAGCATGACCATCTTGTAGAATTTGAGATTTCATCAATAGCCCTCATGAGTTCTGAGTTACGACCCTCGAAAGATTCACCTCGACACGCACTTAGAGCACCTTGGAGACTCTTTGGTACAGGGTGGCCGCGAATGATGGAGGCTCTTCGGGGATGGAAAATGGGTGTCACTAGGGTTAGTATTAAGTAAAAACATTATTTTTACCTCTCTCAAGTTTTTGGCATTGGGAATAGTGCAAGTTTGGTGTTAGTATGTATTAAAATCATCATTTTTTAAATCCCTCCTCATAAATTGCATTAAGTAAAATCATCTTTGTTTCTTGCATTAAATCAACAAGTTTATATTTAAAATATCTCAAGTGTTTCATCATTATTACATCAATACACAACTACCAAAAATTGTAGTGTCAAAAATAGTAGTGTCAAAAATCGTAGTGTTAAAAAAAATACTGTCAAAAATCGTAATGTCAAAAATAGAATAGATTTTTCTTCACTCTGCTCCTTATTTAATTGTTTATCTTCATGCATGGCTACTCTTCATGATGTACCTACATTCCAATATCATAAAAAATATTAGTAACTTATTATATTAAACAAGATAATCATCAGTTCACCAAATCATTATGAACAAAATAACATAAGAAGTAAATATACCTAGTCGAGTGTTCCAGTAGGGTCCTATCTTTGTTTCAGTGTCTCCAACAGGGCCTTATGATCAGAATTAGTTTTATAAAAATTTCTTTTACTTTTGGTTTTCCTTGATGCTTCAACAACTTTACCTTTGTTTCTATAATAAGGTGCGAATATATGAGAATTATTTTGTACTTCTGATAGTCTTGGAATGCAGGAATTCCATTCCTTCTAAGCATGTATGTCCACAACCATGTTCCAGCAACAACCACTGAACTAGTAGGATATGTGAATCCATCATTATCTATGATCAATTGTACAAGATTTTGTTTAGCTCTTACTGAATGTGCTAACCAATAATTTTATTTCTCATCATTCCCCTATGGTGCAACCAATGCAAAGACATGTCTTGGATGAAGAAGATCTAATAGATGGTTATGCTCAAGTGAACTTTCCATGTCATCATTTCTCATAGAAGGTATGATGGAAAATGGAGTAAGATAATGTGATTCCCATGTGTCCACCCACTCACTCAACTCACAGTGATCCCAATCACACTAAAAATAACTAAGACAAAAGCAAGCTAGTTGTCATGTCCAAATGGTCCATGTACTAGAATCAGAGCTCCAGAATGAATGCATTTTTTATGAGTCTCTCATTGTAGCACAATTTGATCTATCACCTATGGACCCTTCCTCACCCAACCAAAAGAAATTGTGCACTATTGAATCAAGAGTCCCGCCCACGATAATGCTAAACTACACCAATCAACAATGCTACGAGCATCAAGAAGCTCTGCTCCTGAAATCTTCAATTTCTCCTTAACTAGAGCTTTCTTCACACATGCCCCTGCTCTATCATGTTCCCCTTTCCCATGGATAGACTCAAAAAAATTCCAAATATGAGGCACCCCCCTCTTTATGTGCATCCTACACAACTAATAAAACATGTGAGCATTATTGAATTGACTTGTGCAATTATCTAACCAAATGATATGTCTATCCATAGCAATTGCATGCTCCTATAAGAAATCAAAATAATTCTTGAAATAATGTTGCACAAACTTGTGAGAGTGAGATCTATCATCACTCATATAAAAATGGTACTCTGTAATAATCTTTTGATTATGTTCCACACTATCAGGGCATATCTATATGTTATGTTGACAAAAATAGCAATTTGAATGGAGTTGTAATACTGAGATTGTGTCTCATTTTGAGGTTGTAATGTATAGTTCTCAACAAAGTCAACAACTAATATAATAGTGCCAATGGGAAAAGTCTCCTTACATATTCTAAATTATTGATCCAACCACTAAGACCTCTAACTATGTCTCGCATACTTGTAGAAAAGATTTGTCTTGAAATCTGAAATAAAACTAGCCACACTAATTTATTTTGCAACCAATTCACATCTAGATCCATCAATCCCACTCTTCAATGTGTATTTCACCATTTCATATACCATTTTTTTACTATTTTCTTCCCAATTCTTGTTCACACCCCTCATGGAAACATGTGTCAAACTTGGATAAGCCACCACATTCTGAACACTTCTCATTGAAGCAAGCATTTCTATAAAAGAAACAACCATCAACTCTACGACTTAAAAATTGATCTAGCAAGTCTCTTGATGATTTTGGGAGACCACTAGCACCAGAATTCTCCAACATTTCTTTACTATGCAAAGTAGAACAAATGGAGCATAATAGTTCATGGTGCATAGAAAACTCATCATAATATTTGCAACAACATGTATTTTGAATTTTAAGTGACACACAATAAAATGGCTTCAAAATTCAAAAGCCCTTTGTGATATATGTAATCTTGCATGACTTTTTCTAAATTGTTTAAACAACATAGTTTGATTACCTCCAAATAATGTTTAGGATGTGGCATACTGTCTCTGATGCCAATTCTCAACTTTAATGTGTCTTTAGCATTGGGTGATGCTCTTGAGCTAGAGTGCCAAAATTGTGCAATTTCTTCCTTCACGTCATTGGATAGCTTCTTATCAAAACGTGGAAGTCTCCCACCAAAAGCCCATATTTCATTTTAAAGAGGATCATCAATTCTCTCTCGTACTAAGTGCTCTTCTCAAAGTAGTATGATTAAGGTTCAAGTCAATACAAGTTTGTCTCATATAGCTACCCTTTCTCAAATGATGACTTACCAAAAATGTTGTAATAATCCTTTGAATTGTTCTCTTATCCTTCTCCCTATTATTTTTCCCAATGCTATTGAGATCACTGAAAAGATTCTTCACAATAATGGCATTTTTTTCCAATTTTTTATTGACATGAATCTTCAATTTGGAAAGCATAGGTCTCATCTTTTTCATCTTTAATAAGTGCATAAAAAGTTGACATTGCTCCACCACTATCTTGTTGTTGAAAAACATCTTATATAGTCTTGAAGCTCATAGTCCAAATTGCTAATAATCATTTCATCAATTCAAATTATCCATTTTGGTGTTCTAGAACCTTCATGTCGATTATAATTAGGAGATATGTAATGTTCCTATGCATCGTCATTTTTGGCATGGTCAATCATGCAATTTATATTATGACCTAGTAGCATTTCATTCTCCAAATTTTCATTCTCTAAATTTTCAATCCTAGCATTATCATTATCAATTGGTACATTTTCATTCCCTAACTACACATATTCATTATCTAACTCTATGATTTCACCTTCGGTCAATACATCATCAACATGACTCACATTTAACATACCTTATCTCTTCCTTCGATGATTTAGCTTGACCATTTCCTTATATGTTGCAATGCCTTCATTTGATACCTTCATTTTGTGTTTAGCCTTTTGACAGCTACTGCTCCCCATTCAAAAAATAATATCAGACTCTAATCATACATTATAGAACCTTTTTCGATCGTATTGGCCCCAAAAAAATTAGTTTTCTCCAAATCCATGAAAATGGCCTGCAAAAAATGTGATTGTCGGGTCTGCAGTGATAGGGAATATGTTGGAAAAAGCATGCCAGTATTACGAGCACCTGATCTCATATTGGGTATCTGATCCCAACTTTGATACTCGATATGATATTGGGTACCTAAAATGGATGCCCAAATTTTGGAGCAAAGTCAAAATTTGGAAAGTGCGGGCAATGTGAGCAAATTTGATTATTATATATGATTATTATATTATATTATTATGATTTTTCCTATTAGTATTAAATATAATATAGTAATATATATTGTTATTATTATTATTATTATTATGACCTATAAATATAATATATTAATATATATATATATATGATTATTATATTATATTATTATAATTTTTACTATTGTTATTAAATATAATATAGTAATATATGTTATTATTATTATTATTATTATGACCTATAAATATAATATATTAATATATATATATATGATTATTTTATGATATTATTATGATTTTTACTATAATTATTAAATATAATATAGTAATATATATATTATTATTGTTATTATTATTATTATTATGACTTATAAATATAATATATTAATTTATATATGATTATTATATTATATTATTATAATTTTTACTATTATTATTAAATATAATATTGTAATATATATTATTATTGTTATTATTATTATGACCTATAAATATAACATATTAATGTATATAGGGACCCATTTGGTCAGTTCAAATGAGTCAAAAGGGGTCATAGGTTAATCTATGACCCCTTTCGACGTATTTCATAACATATGTCCATAGGGGTCCTAGGGCGAACCCATTTGGTTGGTTTGACTGCGTTGAAAGGGGTCATAGGTTAACCTATGACCCCTTTTGACCCATTTCATTACAACATATGTCCCTAGGGACCCTACGACCCCTAGGGACCCATTTGGTTGGTTCCAATGTGTCGAAAGGGGTCATAGGTTAACCTATGACCCCTTTCGATGCATTTCATGATAATATATGTCTCTAGGGGCCCTAGGACCTCTAGAGATTCATTTGGTTGGTTCAAATGTGATGAAAGGGGTCATGATGCATTTCATGACAACATATGTCACTAGGGGCCTTGAGACTCCTAGGGACCCTTTTGGTTTCATGACAATATATGTCACTAGAGGCCCTACAACCCCTAGGGACTCATTTGGTTCATTCCAATGTGTTGAAAGGGGTCAAGGTTAACCTATCACCCCTTTCGACACATTTCATGACAACATATGTTTGTAAGGGCCCTACGACCCCTAGGGACCCATTTGGTTGGTTCTAATGCATTGAAAGGGGTCATAGGTCATAAAAAGGGGTTATGGGTTAACTGATGACCCCTTTTGACCCATTTCATGACAACATATGTCCCTAGGGGCCCTAAGACCCCTTTCGATCCATTTCATGACAACATATGTCCCTAGGGACCTGTTTGGTTGGTTTGAATGCATCAAATCATTACATGTCCCTAGGGGCACTAGGACCCCTAAGAACCCATTTGGTTGGTTCCAATGCATCAAAAGGTGTAGGTTAACCTATGACCCCATTCAATGCATTTCATGACAACATATGTCCCTAGGAGCCCTAGGACCCCTAGGGACCCATTTGGATAGTTCTAATGTGTCAAAAGGGGTCATAGGTCCTTTCAACCCATTTCATAACAACATATGTCCCTAAGGCCCCTATGACACTTAGGGACCCATTTGGTTGGTTCCAATGCTAATCTATGACCCCTTTCAATGCATTTCATGATAACATATGTCTCTAAGGGCCCTACGATCCATAAGGACCCATTTGGTTGGTTCCAATACATTGAAAGGGGTCATAGGTTAACCTATAACCATGTTTGATACATTTCATGACAATATATGTCCTTAGGGGCGCTAGGACCCCTGGGGACCCATTTGGTTGGTTTCAATGCATTGAAAGGGGTCATAGGTTAACCTATGACCCCTCTCAACTTATTTCATGACAAAATATGTCCCTAGGGGCCCTACAACCCCTAGAGACCCATTTGGTTGGCTCAAATGCATCAAAAGGGGTCATAGGTTAATCTATGACCACTTTCAACCCATTTCATGACAACATATGTCCCTAGGGGCCCTTTTTGATGCATTTGAACCAACCAAATGGGCTCCTAGGGACATATGTTGTCATGAAATAATTTTTTTGTCATGAAATGAGTTGAAAGGAACCTATGACCCCCTTTGATGCATTTCATGATAACACATGTCCCTAGGGGCCCTAGGAACCCATTTGGTTGGTTCTAATGCATTGAAAGGGTTTTTGATGCATTTCATGACAACATATGTCACTAGGTGCCCTAGGACCCCTAGGGATCCATTTGATTGGTTTGAATGCATCGAAAGGGTCCATAGGTTAACCTATGACCTCTTTTGATGCATTTCATGGCAACTTATGTCCCTAAGGGCTCTAGGACCCCTAGGGACCCATTTGGTTGGTTCAAATGCATTGAAAGGGTTCATAGGTTAACCTATGACCCCTTCCAATGTATTTCATGACAACACATGTCCCTAAGGGCCCTAGGAGCCCTAGGGACCTAGTTGGTTGGTTTGAATGCATTGAAAGAGGTCATAGGTTAACCCATGACCCCTTTTGACCCATTTTATGACAACATATGTCCCTAGGGGCCCTACAACCCCTAGGGACCCATTTGGTTGGTTCTAATGCATCAAAAGGGATCATAGGTTAACCAATGACCCCTTTCAACCCATTTTATAACAACATATGTGATGTAGTGCAAGGAAAGAGAATCCCCAAAGGAGATGTCCAAACCCCAGAAAACAACCACAAAGCAGAAACAACACAACAATATAAGAAAAATGTAAGATCTGATACCAACCACCACTCTTTTTTCATATAATAACTAATGAAATGCAATATGCCTGGCTATAAGGCCTTCTAGGTTAGGTCCAAATACAAAAATTAAGTACAAAATTAGTTTTGCAAGATCAAACAAGATCCACTTACAAATCCAATCCCTTCTAGTCTAGATACATGACTAGATAAGAATACCAAGAAGAATCCACACTTGTACCCTTAGGTCCACCATGCAATTCTCTAATTCTCACACTACAACCCTAGCTCTTTAAATTTTGTATCAACTCTTCATCCCTTTTTAAATTAGAATGATCACTACTACCTAAAGACTCCACAAAACCCTTTACTTATACCCAACTAATTCATAAGTTGGCCCAACTCATTATAAATAAAATTAAGTCTCTTCCATTAAATATAGGTCGAGCCACAAGTTGGCTACAACACTAAATTAAATACCCATACATAAATTAAATGCCAAAAGTCAGCTCAGAAACAACTCAGCACCAACAGAAACCAAGACCAAGCTGAGCACTAGTAAATTCCTAAGTAAAGTTGAGCTCCATAGACCATGCCAAGTAACCATAGACCATGTTGAGTTCCTAGATCCTGCCAAGTTCCTAGACCATGCCAAGCTCCTAGACCATGCCAAGCTTCTAGACCATTCCAAGCTCCCAATGTATGCCAAACACCAATATCTACCAAGTTCTACAACACTTAACCAAAATTCCTCCAAACATGCAGGATTGCAAGCAAACCCAAGATGCTCATACATCAGAGACCCTAGGTACAAAAAGTTTTTGTCAGTAGTGAGAAAAACATCTTCAAGGATTCAACACATAAATCCCAAACTAGTTCTTCACATGTATATCCTTCAAGTCTTCAACTTGTACACTCTTTCCATTGTTCTTCTTTTGCTTCTTCACATCCATCTTAGGTGTACTATAGGTCTACTTTCCACACTAATCTCCAACCTTCTTAGAATCTTCCAACTCAACTTGGCCACCAATACTTAATTTCCTCCTACCAAGCTCATCATTTTGCAAAGGAATCAAGGAAAACTTTCTGCCACCTTTCTCAATAGTAAACACATTCTTGACACAATCATGCATAGCCCTACAATCATACTGCCAAGGTCTACCAAGAAATACATAACTTTCATGTCCACAATATCACACAACACTTGATCCTTGTATTGCCCAATCTAGAAATCAACAAGGCATTTCTCCCTTACTTCCAAAGCATGTTCACCTTGTGACTAGCCAATCATATAAGCATAATGATATCTCACTCTCTTTAAACCAAGTTTCTGAACCATCTCCTTAGCAACAAGGTTATCATTACTACCACCATCCATAATCACCTTGTAGATTTTGCCACCAGGCTTACAACAAGTCCTGAATAAACTATTCCTCTGACAAGAATCCAATGTCCTCTCACTAACTAGTACTCATCAAACTAGCAAACTCTCTTCTTGCTTAGGTTTACTATCCTAGACTGTAACTTCATTTGCAATAGCAATTTTCCTCCCAATCGAACATTCAAAAGATCTATGTCCTTCTTTCCCACATCTAAAAAAATTACCTATGAAGCCACCTCCACCTGTTCACCTTTTCTAATCAATAGGTTTTGGTTCACTTTCACCAATCAGTTTAGCTTGTGCCAATCTATCTTGCTTCTCTTTCCCTTTAGCATTACTTTGACTTTTCCTTTTCAATGTATCCTCTGTCTTTAGGACATACTGATAAGAATCCTCAACTAAAGAAATATTCAGCATACCAATCGCATCCTAAATATTGCATCTTAAACCATTAATGTACTATACTAACTTTTCCTTTGAGAATTCTCCATGACCAAATTGAATAGTAAACTTATAGAACTCCTTGGTATAATCCTTCATAGTCTTATCCTTCTATTTTATATTTTGCAACCTCTTAAACAAATCAAGTTCATAATAAACGTGAACAAACTTACCCTTGAACTTAGTCACCATCAATCTCCATCTAGAGATCTTCATTTCACCCTCCTCCTCTTTGTCTCTTTGCAGTTCCTTCCACCAAAGAGCAGCATGTCCCTTCAACTTAGTTTGTGCCAACCTCACTCTAAGTTGATCCTCAATATCCTCTAGCTCAAAGTAGTCTTCCAATTCACCAATCCAATCAATCAGGTCTTGTTACTTAAAGTACATGTGAAATTAGAAACCTCCATCTAATTCTTCAGCTTCAACTAAGATCCAAGTCTATCAAACTAGCTAGCCCTAGCGCCAATAGGTCTCTCCACATGATCTATTATGTCCTCACCACTAGATCTATTAACTTCAAAGTCTTTAGGAACTTCCTCATAAATACCTTCAGTACCCACATGCCTAGGTACACCACCTAAAGTACTTACAATTTCAGCGATCATGTCACTCTTCATCGATGCAATCTTAATCTGAACTCTATTCTTATCTTCTCAAAGATCCTTTCTTCCACAGCATCACTAAGATCATCAATTGCACTAGGGTCCAATATTCTTGGAGGAATCTTCCAAACTTTTAGCAAACCCTAAGCAACAAATCCACCAATCTAGAAGATTAATTAGCCACAAGATCAACCTTCTCTATAAGTCCTAGTGCAAACTGCCTTAGCTTTGGTAATCTATCGACACACTTAAGAAAACCTCACTTTGATACCATTTGATGCAGTGCAAGGTAGGGGAATCCCCAAAGGAGATGTCCAAGCCCCCAACAAACAACCACATAGTGGAAACAACACAACATTACAAGAACAATGCAAGATCTGATACCAACCACCACTCTCTTTTCATATAATAACTAATGACATGCAATATGCCTAGTTGTAAGGCCTTCCAGGTTAGGACCAAATACAAATAGAAACTAAAAAATTAGTTCTACAAGATCTAACAAGATCTACTTACAAATCCAATCCTAGCTAGTCTAGATACACAACTGGATAAGAACACCAAGAAGAATACACACTTATACCCTCAAGTCCACCACGCAATCCTTTGGTTCTCATGTCGCAGCTCTAGCTCTTTAAATTTTGCATCTACTCTTCATCCCTTCTTAAACTACAATGATAACTACCACCTAAAGACTCCATAATACCCCTTACTTGTACCCAACTAAGCTACAAGTTGGCCTAGCTCATTACAAACTAAATTAAATATAGGTCGAGCTACAAGTTAACTACAACACTGAATTAAATACACATACATAAATTAAATGCCAAAAGTCATCTCACAGACAACTCAACACCAATAAAACCCAAGACCAAGCCAAGCACCAGTAAATTCCTAAGCAAAGTCAAGCTCCATAGGCCATGTCGAGTTCCAAACCATGTTGAGAAACCATAGACCATGCTGAGTTCTTAGAACTTTCCGAGTTCCCAGACCATGTCGAGCTCCTAGACCATGTCAAGCTTCCAAACCATGTTGAGCTCCTAGTGTGTGCCGAACACCAATATCTGCCAATCTCTACAAAACTTAACCAAAATTCCTCCAAACATGAAGGATTTCAAGCAAACCCAAGATGATCCTACATCAAGATGTCCCTAGGGGCCCTACAACCCCTAGGGACCCATTTGGTTGGTTCCAATATGACGAAAGGGGTCATAGCTCAACCTATGACCCCTTTCGATGCATTTCATGATAATATATGCCCCTAGGGGCCCTAGGACCCCTAGGGACCCATTTGGTTGGTTCCAATCTATTGAAAGGGATCATAGGTTCATAGTCTAACCTATGACCCCTTACGATGCATTTCATGACAACATATGTCCCTAGGAGCCCTAGGACCCCTAGGGAACCATTTGGTTGGTTTGACTACGTTGAAAGGGGTCATAGATTAACCTATGACCCCTTTCAACACATTTTATGACAACATATGTCCCTAGGGACCCATTTGGTTAGTTCTAATGCATTGAAAGGAGTCATAGGTTAACCTATGACCCCTTTCAATGCATTTCATGACAACCCCTTTCGATTCATTTCATGACAACATATGTCCCTAGGGGCCCTAGGACACCTAGGGACCCATTTGGTTGGTTTGAATGCATTGAAAGAGGTCATAGGTTAACCCATGACCCCTTTTGACCCATTTTATGACAACATATGTCCCTAGGGGCCCTACAACCCCTAGGGACCCATTTGGTTGGTTCCAATGCATCAAAAGGGATCATAGGTTAACCAATGACCCCTTTCAACCCATTTCATGACAACATATGTGATGTAGTGAGAAACCAAGAATATCTCACGGCTTTCATAAATAAAAGGCTTACCAAGATTGTCAGCCATAACTCATGATCGGTTTACAAAGATTTTTTTTCTTAATCCATCAAGAATCAAATGCTTAATGTACATTTCAGTTTCAAGTAAAAAATTGAATAGATAAGGAAAAGAATTTGAAGGTTATGAATCAAGGATAAATTATATTATATTTATCTACTTGCATGTAGATGTATTTATAAGATTGGCATCATATTATATGTTTTTATCCAAGGTTTTGTCTCTTACTATCTATATCTAAATAAATGCTTTATTTGGAAGATTATTTTATCTTCTTGTACATGTATTTAAATGTACGTATTATATAGAATCTTGTATAAAAACTAAGGAAGAGCATGACATTCTATTATGTTCTAAGTTATTAAATTTAGGGCATGACATTCTGGTACCAGAGCAATTGGTTACAACACTAGAGCCTAACCCATTATGCTTAACTCACTAAAACTATAACTTGTGTGTAAGATGCATGCCATTGCTTGCAATGGTCAATGAAGGGCTAGAGGCCCTAGAGCTACATGTGTAGCACAAACTGAGGAAGAGCAAGAGATTCAAACACCTCTACCAGAGCAGCCTCAGAATATTAACCAAGACCACCTTAATGCCATCCAAAACCTTATTAGGATAATACAAAAAAGATTTCCACCCGTACCATTACAGCCAGAACAACAAGGTTACCAAGGATTTGAGCCCAATACTAGTCACAATGTCATAGGTGGGATCAGAGGACACGAGTCCCTTATGCACACCATATTAGGGTTTAGCAATACTTTAGGGGTGGACTCAAGAAACCCAATAGGATTGGAGATCAATAATAGTCTAGGTCGTAGGGAAATCAGATTCTAACTCATGGATCGTGTTATACTTGTGGTGGTATGGGTCATATAGCAAGAGAGTGCCCACAAGGGCCAACAATAGGTGACCAACATGGGGTCGCAATGAGGAATATGGGTAGGCCCCGTGGACTACTTGCAGCAAATGATAACAACCAGGCAGAGCACTAAGCCACAACTATTGGGGCCATAGGTGGAGTCAGACAAGCATTTAGCATTGAAAACCATCCTCATTTGAGCCTAACATAACCTCACACTAAAAATCAAAGAATTGGACCAAGTTCAATGGGATTTATTTGACAAGGTGACAACTTCAAGGGAGTATGGAACACATAGGAGGGCACAATACCCACACTTTTTGAACTCTAGGAGTAGGTTCATGCCTTATGGGGGAGGATGTAAGGCCTCACCCAATTTGTCATAGTATAGATGACATATTTGCATTATGATACTTCTAATTTGATGTTTTGATATATTTTTGAGACTATGGGGTTATGTCATTTTAATATCTACATTTTGATGATCTGCACTTATGCTTACACATTAAGACCTAAATGATATAATTAATGATTTTGTTCATGTATTAACCTTTTTCAATTGCTTTGATAAAAGCTGAGTTTGCAAAAATGCTTGTAATGACATGTTTAAGTTGGGGTATGTTACTTGCATTTTGATATTCAGAATTTGGATATTTTGACATTATTCAAGACTTAGAAGGACAATGGCTTATTTTATCTATTATTTTTGATATTTGCAGCAGTGTTCTGCATCTATGATATGTACTATGAACCTAATATTGTGAATGGAATTATCGAACACATATGGATGCAACTTTATGACAAGATAGAATTAGATTATGTTGTGATGCAAAATGTTAATTTGATTTTGATGATTATGATTTAATATGATATGTAGATAAATGTTAATTTGATTATGATGATTATGATTTAATGAGATATGCAGATAAATTTATTTATTTTTGGCGAAAGTTGGCAAGCCACCATAAATATATTTATATTAACAAAGTTGGTTCAAGCACTCATGAAGGGAAAAACTTAGCAAGAAACCCTTCAGTCTTTACCCAGATTACAAAAGTTGACTGATATATCGTTGAACATTTCAACAAAACTAATAACCTTTGCTAAAAAATTACATTTATGAATAATATTTATTGACACAAAGGATAAAATTGTGAATATGAAAATTTTAATGCCTAACAGTCATAGCCTCAAAATGGCATCCAAAATTTTATTACAGAACCATCTCCACTATACCAACATCATATTAAATCCAATACAATGCACTCCAAAAATCCAGCTGAACAAAAAATGTAAACTGTCAATGTAGTTCCCACTCCATCTGAGAAGGTTCCTTGTCTACCAAAATATCCATCCTGCTTAAGGGGCTATCAATCTGCATGATGTTGATAGGTTTCTGACTGAAGACCCCCCCATTCCAGATTGCGCCAATACATCATGATCATGCATAATAAGTTCATCAACTACAATAGCCTTAACTCTTAGTTGTTCACAAGCCTAAGGCAATAAATTATCTGTATAGCACCAAATTAGATGCTCCACTTCTCCTAAATTACCCACTCCCAAAGCTTTGGAAAAGGAGACCACAAAATTTTGGAAGTTTGAATTACTCTTATCATGCAAAAAACCACTTACCCCTGCATAGGGTAACACTCCCATTGTTAATGCATACTCACGAAGAGCACTTCTAATACTTTCCATTCCAAATAGCATACCAAAACCAACCTTATCTACAATATGCTCCACCAAACTCAAATCTTGGAGGAGGTCAATAACATACATAAAGAAATGAGATAAAATATCATGTGATGGGAGAAAGACATGTGGCTACATTGAACACAAAGTTGCAAAACCCAAAATTTCTCTAAAACAAATCATGCAAACATCACAACTGATATTCAAAGTTTCCTTTAACTCATTTGCAAGCACACTACTAAACCATGGGATTTCACATTCTCTACTCAAGATGAACACTCTATAGTAGTTGCGCATACTATCCTGAATCACCATGACCCCCAAATACATACAAATACAAAATGCACCAAGAAAACTCTAGGCAGAGCTATGTATTTAACAAGATTCATGATGATAGTAATTAATGAAAAACTAAATCCACCTTTTTTTGACTTACACAGAAGCCAGCACAAGTAAGGACATTTTGAATGCCATGAGGTGATCTGAATCTTCCAAATTCATCCACGTAATGTACCATAGATCTCAACTTGTAATTCATAAATCTCCAAATCTACTAACAAATCTTGAATTAACTTGTGCCAAATTAAATGCATCAAATCTATACCACCCTTATTAAACACTGACACAAACTTCCTATTAATGTTCTGTACCTGGTTATAATGAGAACCTGAGCAATACAACCTTCATTAACTAATTGACTTGGTGAACACTATACCCCTTCACACTTAGGCAACACTACATAATACTTGGTGATCAATGAAACCTAAAAAAACTCAATAAACTCTGCAAAAGGTAATTTGGTCAACTTTGAACTGAGTCACTCAATAGTCAATGAACCTGACCACTCTCAGTCAACTCTACATGGGGTCGTTCAATCTACTTTTCAACTGAGTAATTTGATAATAAATGATCCTGACCATATTTGATCAATACTACATGGGATCATTATCCAATCAACCTAACCAAACTCAATAAACTTTATAAGAGGTAGTTTGGCCAGCTTTATGCCAAGTCACACAGAAATCAATGGACTTGGCCACACTCGATCAACTCAACATGGAGTCAATCAATCAGCTTTGAACCAAGTAATGTGGTAATCAATGAATCCAAACATGTTCAATCAACACTTCATGGAAACAATCAGCCTACTCTATACCACAATAGTTGGTAATCACTACAACCACTCAGCAAATGGTAAACCTAAGATTCTCTAAAAAACTTCTAACTCAGGAAAAATAATAAATGGATCAATCTAGCATTAAAAAAATTTCTATTTTTGAATTAAGATAAATAAAGAGGGAAAATTGGTAGGTATAAAATCTATAATTACCTCAGTAGCCTTCAAGTCATAGCCAATATTAGATAAATTATCTACAACCTGGTTTCCCTCCTGAGGGTATGAGAGAAGGACACCACTTTGAATTTATCAATCATTTCCGAAACCTTTTCCAAAATATAGTGATTCTTTCTTGACACATGAATTAATAACCATTGAATAATCCCCCTCAATGTGAATATTAGCTATGCTTAGTTGAAATTCCAATTCTAAACCAAGTAAGAGTGCCATGGCTTCAGCTTTATTATTTGTACCAATTGGTAATTTTTGAGCCAACATACCCAACACCTGTTTATTATGATCTCTTATATACACTCTAGCTCCTGATTCACCAGGATTTCCTCTCGAGAAACCATCAAAGTTTAACTTAAAAATTCCCCTAGCAGGGGGAATCCATTTAACCTTCTTTCTATTAAGTTTCTCACAAGGACCTCCCAAAGTAATTAGTTGGTAAGATGGAGAGGGTAAAGAAGCCCATCTATTAGCCAAAGCAATATCCCAACCTGAGATAATAAGATGTTTAGAAGTTCTTCTGACATAGGCTAGTACAACTTCCCCAATTGCAACTTCTAATGTTGATAGCATAGATTCAAATGTAGAGGGTTGATTTCAAAAAATCCTTTTATTCCTTTCCAACCAAATAGCCTAGATAACTATTGTTGGGATACACTTCCAAATACAGGAGTAAAAAGAGTGGTTAATCGGGGTTGGCTAGTCATGAAACATATCCCATAAGGTGTTAGGAAGGGAAATGCTATAATGTAATTTTTGAAGAATGAAGATCCAGCATTGATGTGCCAATTTACATTGAACAAAGAGGTGATCAACATTCTCCACTTCCTCCATGCATATTACACATTGCATATTGTGAACAATGTTCAATTTTTATAACTTGTCTCTTGTCAAGATTCTCTTTTTCAAAGCTAACCAAGCATAGTTTCCTACCTTTGGTAAGACTACCAAATTCCAACAAAATTTGAAAGCCTAAAATGATTTATAACCAATTTTTGTATTCTTGGTAGCTAGGTAACCCAAATTAACTGAGTATCTTCCCTCTTAGTGTGGGGCCCAAATCAATGTATCTAGGATATTAGATACTAAAATAGTCCTTGATTTACAAATATTAACAAATTGTTTTTTGATATGATTAGGAATTGGTAACTTATCTGGGTTTTTCCAAGTAACGCTTCCTGACAAAGGATCAACAAACTGGAAATAATCAACAACATAGGGACCCCATTCAACATAGAAAATAGTAATCTAGGTATCAAAAGATGGAGAGTTACATAGTAGAGGGAGGCCATTCCATGAATCCTACCAAAAAAGTGTGTTGGAACCATTATTAACTTTCCAAGTCAAATATCTGGCAACTAAATCTTGGGATTCCACCAAGAAGTTCCAAACAACTAACCCTTTAGGAAAATGCTTGATAGTAAAAATTCTAGAGGAGTCAAGAGAATCTAAATATTTTCTCTAGAAAATCCTACACCATTTAGCCTCAACTTTCTCATATAAAGACCAAACTAATTTTCCTCCAAAAGTAATATTATTAAAGGTATATTGGGAAGATTAATCCCACCTTGATATTTTCTAAAGACATTTCCTTTAATGAGATGAGAGGGATTTTTCTATTACCTATTTTATTTTCTATCCATAAAAAACCCTGAATGATACCTTCAATCTGCTTGATAATATGCCTAGGTGTTGATAGAATAGAGAAGTAATAATTTGGGATAGCTGATAAGACAGACTTGACTAAAAGAATTTTGCTAGATAGAGAGAGCCATCTTACCTTCCAAGCCATAGTTCTATCTTTAATTCTATCCACTATATTTTTGTAGTAAGAAGCTTTATTACTGCCCATGAAAAAAGGAACACCCAAGTATGTAGATGGTAACTTATCCTCCTCAAACAAAAGAATCTTTTTAATCCTTTGTACAATAGGTGGAGCTATATTGAAAAAGAAGATTCTAGATTTAACAATGTTGATCTTCTAACCTGAAAATAGTGAATATTGGTCTAGTAAATATTTAATGTGCTTGGCTTCATTAATGTTTGCATAACCAAATAATAAAGTGTCATGTACAAAGAGAGAATGTGTGACTACTAGATCATTTCCTCCACAATGGATGCCTTTCCAAAGCTCCAACCATTGAGATTGAATTATGGCCCTACTAAAAGCTTCTACCATCAGAATAAATAATTTTGGTGAAAGAGGATCACCTTGTCTGATACCTTGAGAAGATTTGAAGAACCCATCCAAGGAGCCATTAATAAGAATCGAAAAAGTAGCCCTCAAAATACAAGCTTTGATCCATTTGCACCAAGCTATACTGAATCCAAATTTCTCCAAAACTTTGATAAGAAAGGACCAATTAACTCTATCATATGCCTTCATCATGTCAAGCTTAATAACAAAGGTAGGGATTTGGTTTTCTTTAATATGATGAAGAGTTTCATGAGCAACAATTGCCCCTTCTGATGTCTCCTTTCCTTGCACAAAACCACCCTGTTCTGGAGAAATGATACTAGGCAAAAAGACTTGCAATTTGGAATAAATTGCCTTTGTGAAAATTTTATATATAGTGTTACATAATGAAATTGTTTTGAAATCAGCAAAAGTCTAGGGACCGCCAGTCTTGGGAATGATGGAAATATTAGTAGTATTAAAATTCCCACACATATAACTCTTGTGTCAAGAGGATTCAAGGGCCATAAGTAAATCCCAACCCAAAACTATTTTCCAAATTTCCTCCAAAGTGAATGGTTTCATTAGAGTATCATTATCTTGGTCTTATATGATTCTTGGGACCACCTCTAAGAAAGAGTTAAGTTGATGATTGTTTATATCCATTTTCTCTTATAGATCAAGAAGTTCTTTAAAGAATATGACCCCTTCCCTTTTGATACTTACCTCATCTAATAATATATTGCCTGTAAGTTGTTCCCTGATTGAAAAAATAGATTTATTTTTCTTTTTTTGACTTGCTGAAGCATGGAAGAATTTTGTGTTACAGTCACCATCACTTAGCCATAATTTTCTAGATTTTTTCCGTCAATATTCTTCCTCCCTATGACACAACTCCACCCATTGAAGTGCTTCTCTTTCTGATGAGAATATGGAATTGAGTTCAAACTAGAACTAATGATATCTTCATTATTTCTTGGAGTTCTTGCTACACCTTTTTTTCTTCAAAAATATTTTTAAAAACTTGTTTGTTCCATACTCTAATTTTTCCTTTAAGATATTGAAGTTTCTCATAGAACTAAAACATATTGTTACCTTTTTCCTATGGAGCATTGACCCACCATTTTCTAATTAATGGGAGAAACATTGGATGTTTAAACCACATATTGTAAAATTTAAATGAAGATTTATAACATGATGACTATTGGTCCACTTTATTATCTAAGGATAATGAAATAGGAAAGTGATGTAAACCCAAGAAAGGGAGAATTTCTTTTGAGAATAGGATAGGTGATATTTTCCATGCTTGTGAAACTAAAAATTTGTCAAGTTTTTCTGCAATTTGTAGGTTACCATCTCTTCTATTGTGCCAAGTGAAGCATCCATTGGACATTTCAATTTCAAAAAAATCATTCATAGAGATGAAGTTATCAAAATCCTCCATAATTTTTGGACATGGAAAAATTCCTCCCTGTTTCTCCTTGTTGCTTCAAATTGAATTGAAATCACCAGCTATGGTACAATTTTGCTATGGTAAAGATTTAATTTTTTCTAAAATGACATTCCACAATTTAGCCTTATCTGAAATACTTGAAGGACCATAAATGTTAAAGATAACCATCAAAGTTTCAAAATGTTGAAACTTAAAACATTGTCAACCCAATTCTTGCTCTATTAAGCTACCAGTAAGAACTTTTGGATTCCACAAAGTGGTTAAATCTTCTGATGCCCTAGCACTAGGACAATGTACAAATTTCCAATGTTTCGATTTAGAAATTGACTCCTCATACTTTTCATCTGATAACTTTGTCTCCTGAAGTAGTATAATGTCACCTCTCAACTCATCAAGTAGTTTTTTAATCCTACTTCTTTTTTCAAGGGCATTGACGCCCCTGAAATTCCACGTAATGATCTTCATCCTTCCACCAGAAGGATCTTAGTCCTTCTGGTGACTTCTTTTACTAATTGAAATTTCTCTTCCAAAGTGGATTGAATGCCTACTACAATTTCTTCTTTAGCTTTTGTGCTTCTACTCTTTCTGCCCCAAGTCTTTGGTGTAGAGGATACCATAATGGGATCTCCAGGTAACTTCATGATTGAAAGGGTTTGTGAGAAATCAAAAGTGGTTCCACACCCAATGTTTCCATTAATCATTTGTTCAAGGTGGAAGTCTTTAAGTTGACTTTGATCTTCTTTAAGATTTTCTTGTGAAATCCGGGATATATCTTCTTGCATAACTTCATCTACAATTAAATGAAATTGTTATAATACCACAAATGTTGAAATCTCATTTGCTAATTGATGTAGCTTGGCTTCCACAATGCTTCCCAACTTGAGGCCTTGTATAGTCTATTTACAAGTTGGTAAAAACATCTCTATAGAGGATTGATTAAACATAACATGATGTATGACTAAATCTATTGTAGACCAAGTTTGTTTGTTCCAATTAGGTAGCAAAAAATCATGGTAATTCAACTGCCTACAAATTGTTTGATTATAAGAAATGTTGTGGATTTTTTGAGCATGTGCCATCAAAAAAAGTTGATTTTTAAAACTTACTACTAGAAAATATATTGGAAACTATTTTGCAAAATGGCATTTCACAAGGCCCCTTCTGTCCATTTTCTTGTGACAGTTTTGTGAAGTGTTAGAAATCTAAGATTTGAGTCTAGAGCTAATCTGAATTTCCATGCCAACCTCCATTATAGGATTATCACTAGAGTAATGGCCTGAGAAGGAGAGGGGTGGTAGGTCTGAATAGTGAGATTGATTGTTAGTCTCAGTTTCCAAATTTGAAGGGAGGATCTAATTGTTACTCTTAGTTTCCAAATTTGAAGGGAGGATCTGATCCTGTGAAGGCTCATTTGGAAAATCCAAGCCTAAATTAAAAGTTTGATGAATATTTGTACTATTCTCATCTATTTTCCTAAATTTTCATTTTCAAGGTGACGATGAATGGTCCTCACATACCATAATCTGGTCTAGATCAGCACCTTGGCAATCAATAGTAAAATGGCCTAAAACCAAAGAACATTTGTCAATTACCTCTGATTCTTTAATATGAATAATTTTCTTCCAATCCCCCAATTTAGAATGGAAAATTATATGTTGTGGTAATGGTTTCTAACTACTCAGAAGTAAACACACCCTAATTGGGTGAAAAACTTGTTCAAAAGGGATGAGATCATTTTTGATAAAAATGCCCACCTTGTTTGTTATCAGTTCAACAATTTATGTATCTCTATATTCAAGTGGCAAATCTCGTAATTCTATCCAGTAGGGAAAAAAGATGACATCACTTGAATTAGGGGAAATTTTTGGGGAAAATGGGTAGGTAGAGATGCCAAAACCTTTACAGAACCACCCTTTGAATTTGTGTACCCAATCCCTAGACTGGACTGAAGAAAAGAGAATAGTAAAATAGTTTAAAACTTGATCATGGAATAATATCTCTTTTGTGCTTGGCTAGTTACTGAGAATCCATTGTTGTATGTCCAATTTTCTTAGATTGTGAGTTTGGATCTATACCCTCAGAGCTATCTTTCTCAAAAATTGAACATGTGGGGATATCAACCTTTTTGGAATAGAGATCTTCATTACTACCAAATCTTTAAAGCTAGTGTCTACATGAGTGGTATCTACATGAGCAATACTATCTAAGTGCTTCTTCCTCCAAATCCTTTTTGATTTACCAACATTTGTATTAGTCATTGGAGGTTTCAGTTTCATGGGAGCTCTCCTAACCTCTTTGGAAATCATTTTTCTTTGCATCCCTTGTAGCGAACTCTCTCCCTTCTCCCATGATCCTTACCTACCTATAAAGATCGTGCCTATAGTTGTTGATTAGACCTTACAATAGCAAAAGAATGCACCTATGGATTTACAATAGCATCTTGCTCTTTTGATAATATAGGTACTGTATTTTGCACAAAAGAAAAATTGTTACTTTACTGAATGGGGATCTCACCATCCATTACCCTATGTTCAACAATTGTTTCCCATAAAGGGCCATTGAATGGCATCTCTTTTTCATAGATGTCAAAAGGCACCTTCTACTTGGGTTTGGCATTGGTATTGATATGAAACCTAGGGTTTAGGAAAAAGGGGTTTTGTCAATTGTACAATAGCTCTTTTGCAAAAAAATTCATCTCAAGATTTCTCAAGACCCCAATCCACCTTACCTGATTGCTTAATCGATTGGAATTTTTCTACAAATCTACCTATCTACCATTGCCAACCTCCCTAATTGAGTCATCATCCTTCAAACTCATGAACCAAATCTACACCACCTAATTGCTTACCTGCAAGTCTCCCTCTCTACCATTGTCAACCTCCTTGTTGCACTACCATGGGTTGTCTACCATTACCGACCTCCTTGTCACACTACCATTGTTGCGCTACCATATTTTTTTCACCACTTGCATTTTTATATGTAGATAAATATTAATTTGATTATGATGATTTATGATATGTAGATTTTGATATTTTAGCACTTTGAATGATTTATTTGAAATGATTAGGAAAGGAAATTTAATTGAATTATGTTAATATGGATTACATAACATTTGAAATTATATGCATATATATTTTATATGACCTCCTTGGAATACTGATGGTTGAGTTTAATGCGCAAGAAGTGGAACCATGGAAACTTTGGGGGAAACAAGATCCAAACCTACGTGGATACAGTTTGACCAAGGTGAATCTTTGGAGATTCAAAAGCCTCGTTGTGATGTATTTTATATCATAAATGTAATTTTTCTTGTATGTAGAAATTGTAATCATAAAGATGCATTAGGAATATGTCATGGTGATGTGGAATGTGCTTTTATGTGTCACTTGACACTTGTGGATTTTGTGTGTAATGACATGTCATTTAGGGTTTTGGTCATGGTGGTATTTCACCCTAAAACTAATTAGCTTGTTAATGAGTAAGTAAACCCACTTGACAAGGGATAGGGTGGGTCACAATCAAATGAAATTTGGAATCGGACTTGGCTACAGTTTTGAGGCATCATTAGGTGGTTCCAAAGTATCTTTTATGTGAAAATAAATTGCCCATATAATAGTATAACATGTTAGGGATCTAATTTTGACCATGATAGTGCCTAGGCAGCCTAGGGGGGCCATTTATCCATGCATTCTTCCATCAATTCGAAAATGGACTTTTCACATGTGTTCTCTCCCATGTTTTCAATAAGTCAAATATAGAAAACTTAGAGGAAGAAAAGCTTGTAAGAAGAAGTGGCTTGGTGTTTTTGCTAAAATAGT